>CAJPEX010005417.1:0-16460 GCA_905338405.1 Notodromas monacha | reverse complement strand
ATTATTCACCAACAGTAACCGGCAGGTCGTCATTATCTCCGATGGCAACATTCGGTGGAATCATCATAGGAAACGGAGATGGTGCCGCCTGCTGCATCCTCATCAGATGGGGAACTGGAACACAATTTCAACAAAAATCCCTCTTGCATACGAGCATCACCGAGAAACGCGACAGGAATATTCGCCACGCTATAAAGCCTACGCAACTCCGGCTGTTATAAAAGCCTCACGTTTTGCATAAAAGGTGCGAGTTCAAGATAAACTAATTATAAATTTATTCAGGATTCTGTGGGCGTGTATACTCTTGAAAGCGGGGCTGATCCCCCACAGCAGGCTTTTGCGTGAACGCAATCGCAGGAAAACCCGAGGCCGAAACTCACTGTTCACGGGATTAATTATCCCTAGCGGAGCGGAGTCCGTTGGAGCGGCCTCCAGAATATTCATCGCCGTAAACGCAAGCACGGCGAAACAAATTATCGCGACACTAAACATGTTCGTAATTGAGTTCTCTATAGCAAATGTAGACAGAATCATCGCGAAGAACCGAGGATAAAAATTGTGGATAAGCTCTATAATATACTACGCAGAGGAAAAATTATTTGAACTTTTCTAAAGAATCGCGACAACTCAGTGAATCACGCCACTTATTTTAGACATTTCCGTCTCGGGATAGAACCCTTCCTCTGAAAGCTCTTGCATTTTGTATTTCAGCCCTGGGGTTATATTGATTTAGAGTAATAATTCAACTATGCCTCGCTTAGACGCATTGTTCGCAATCATATGACTCAGAATCACTCAGGAAGCGTCTCAATGAAGATCCATCTTGACTTCACATGCAGCATATTTGCCAGCTCTTGGATAAGTCGAAAACTGACACCCTTGAAAATTATTGGCATTTTTCGTAGTCAATGAAAAGTCGTATCCACATGAGTACAGTATATAGCATTGACTGGAAAAAATGTGTACACATTTTGAAAAACTAAATTTCCTGACACTGACAATTTTTTCATCGGGATTTTCCACCAGACTCGCGCAGGGAACTAAATCATGACTGGGTTGGGTACAAGCACATGATCAGCCCGGTAACATCATGAATTTCCGCTGAATGGACCGCAAATGTAGCTCCTCATATTTTTACAAGGTCGTCAGTTACATATATTCACGGCAACGCCTTTTATTCCCTGGAAGCCATTCATTCGAGCACCGGTCATCAAACCCCCGTTCATTCGTTCACACAGGTGTTCGAGTCGAGAGGATCGGGAGAGAATAAGTTGAGCAAAATTTATACGTACAGTACAGGCAATCGAATAATTTCGATTTTCCAAAAAAAAAAATAATTCATCGGGCTCGATACGTATATCAATCCAAGCTGAGTTTTAGCCGCTCTGTTTTATTCCATCTCGAGCAAACGAGGTCTTTTGTAGTTTCAAATGCGAGAGAGGCAGTTATTAAAACGCAAATTGTATCCATTTCTTTTCGTCTATGATCGTGAACGGCAGGATTCGGAAAACCTCGTTTTGACGCACAAATAACCGAGTAGAGCCCACGATTTAACCCGATTTTAGAGTCAAACGGAAGGGAGTTCAACGAGCGNAACTGGCTGTGGACACACTAAGCAGCAGCCACTTACGGGAGAAACAAATTTAACCGGAATTGGACAGTGACTCTCAGTACCGGATGCTGCACATTGATCACTATCGCCGGCTGCAACCGAAAATTGAGGGGCGTTGGCACACAGAATTCTACACGGACAGAACTTTTATTTTACGTCGTGCGGGGATAGGGTGACGGCGGTCACGGCAGGTGATCATCACGCTTTTGCAAATACAGTGAATTCACGCTCGCAAGTGGCCTGATTTCAGTTCACCCGTGTTTCATTCATCTTTGCTTGGTCATATGCCATCAACGAGTTTATTACAAATATTGACATGATTTTACCTACGTATATATAGAAACGAAGGTAAAACACCGTGCTATGTTCCGAAAAAAAGGGACAATTCCAGTTCCAGCACCAGTTGACCACAAAAAGATGGACGTGAGATAAATGGCCATGGTTCGGAAGTTTTTCCAAAATAGTAACCTGCTACAGTACCATAGTAGGTTCTTTGAGTACCCAGGGTTCCGTGTCAACACCTCAAAACAAACGCTTAATTGATAGCAATTTTTGAGCGAACTTCTGGTTTTTCATTTTGTTTCCAGATAAACCGATTATGGGCATAATCAACACATGAATACCGAAGAACAGAATTCTTCTATACCATTGCATCGTAATAACCAGGTCGATCATCCAGCCTGAAACATCAGATCACAGAAGCTTTGGTAAACACTCAAAATACTGTATTAAATTCAGTGCAATCAATTAAATTACTGCAATAATCATCCAAGATTGAAACATAAACCTTATACTTCCTCAAAGTCAAGAATAAAACTTTTTCTCTATTTCGTAAGCCAAGAAAGCAAAAATTGTCAGGAAAACTGGAAAAGGACAACGATTTCTGTATAAAAATCAAGTTCGTCTTGAAAGATGAAGTCCCTAGATGGCCTAGATTCCCTATAATACAGAAAGCAAAAAAAAAATGACGATCAGTCGTAGATTTCCATGATCAGCACTACTCCCGATTTCATTTTCAAAACGGAGTGGAAAAATGTCAATCCACGTTTTTCCGTTCACTGAATCCGTTCACCGAAACAAGTCTGTCGCACAGCAAAATCAACGTGTACAATATTTTCCGTAAAATATTAATGGTTAAAAAAATATTCTCTACTCGCAGTTTCATTTCATACAGCTTTAAGTAAAGGAATTCGAAAGGATCAATTTGAAAATAAAGGAACTCGAAAAATAATGAACTCTGATCCAGCCAATGAGACCAACGATTGACAGCATGATTTTCCACTGCAGTGTTGAACTACACATCCTTCCAAACCTAAAAGTTCCTATGCATGTTCGTTGAAGCTATCACGACAAAACTTGCACCTTAGTAGGTTGACTTATAGATACATACCTTCGACGAATATTTCCTTTAAACAAAACGCGCGAGAAACTTTGAGAAACAAGAATTATTCCAAAAGTAATTAATAAATGGCTAAATTTGCAAGCACAGCGTTGACTGTATTTCAACCACTGCGACGGTAACGCTGCTACCGAACATCAGACTACTCTTGAACGATGAGCTTCCCAGAGAAACAAGACACAGAAAGAAAAGAGTGCCACAGTACAACGGTCTGTCCGATCAGAATAAACAAAAATAAATCAAGCAGTGCAATAAACTGCTTATAGTTTCATTTAATAGCACGGACAGCACCCTTGAGTCCTTCTAGAACTTCTTTTCCAACTGGAATAATATCGCTTGCCGGAGAAATAAAGCCGTAAGAGTTCAGCAGATCGAACTGTTTTGGAGGCAATTCTACAGCTAGTGAGGTGTGTATTCCGAGCGATTTTGCCCAGTCGTCGCTCGTACCTGAAGCGGGATAAAGCAGCCAAGCTGGAAAATGCATAAAAGGACGTAGATTCAGTCAAATAGAACTCACGCTCTCGCATGCTCATTTTAGTCTCACCTGTGGCTCCATATTTATATTTCCGATTATTCGGCTTTTTAGCAGAGGCTGAAAATCCACTCGCAACTTTTTTCATGGTCAAAAAATCACTGGGTAGCTTGTAAGTATTACCGTATGGAATCAAGACAACTTGAGAATAACTGTGAACGGATAGGTAAAACTTCAGTCGGCTTTGAACGGCGGTCACTGCATCTCGAATCGCTTGCGTTTCCGGTTCAGAAAATGCTTCGGTTCCAGCGTAAGTTTCGTCACACGTATCGGTTGTGGTTGCTCCTTTTCCGCCCCAACCATATCCAAAATTTCTGTTTAGATCCACACCTGATGCAAATCGAACATAATTTTTGAGAGCTATATCATAATTTTTTATTCAACACTACCGAATGTAGAAGGCGCTAAATTCAGATAGAAATGACTACAATTTTTTTCATTCATCACTTGTAAAAATCCCACATTTCTACACGAAAGGCTGAGCTAAAATTAATGAAAAAAACATATAAAACAAGTTTGAAGGACACGAAATGAGACTTTCCAGAAGAGTCAACTCCGAAAGCCGATTCCCTGGAGAGCTCAACAGGGCAGAAAATTTTCTGGCTATTTTTCACACCGACTACATCCGTATGAATATACTGTAATTCAGTGAACAACTGAACACAATTAATCATCAATTGCGCGAAAGTCTATGACCACTTTCATTCGCGGCGTAGAACGGTAGTGATGAATCATAAAAGTTGTAATCGTCATCCAGTTTAAGAGGTGAATCTGATTGATGCAAACTGAATTATTTGAAACCACACTTTAGTACAGGATTCATTTTCGCGCTCGGAAAGTATCTTATAAGTACTGTACTGTAATATTGAACACGGGAACTCACCAACACAGCCACTCGATGGAACGCGTCGGTTTTTGCGCCACAATCTGTCCGTAGAGTGACTATAGTCATAGCCATCAGGATTCGAAATCGGTACAATGCGCCAATCGAAACGCGACAGATCGCTGTTGGCCGAGCCGGTCAGCAGAATTTGTTCCATTGCATACATCACGCTGGCGGGACTGATCCACTCTCGGGCATGAATTCCTATCCACATCGTAATCGACGCATAATTTTAAAGATACAGTAATTCACATCGTTCAACGCAGTTCGGCTTCAACTAACCAGCTTCGATGAAGACGATGGGCTTAGAACTCGCACTCGATACTCCATCAAAGTCAATCGACATCATCTGAATCAACTTCCCTTCAACCGAAGTACCGATTGTAGACACGCTGGAGATTGTTGGATACTGGGACTGCAACTGCGTCATTCTGGCATAAATATCCGTTGAAGGATAGAAATTTTCATACGAGAAAGCTTTCACTGGTCTTCCGAACGCAGGTAAAAATCCAATTCCAACTTCCGACACAGATCTCCGTATGAGACCTCCGATGTCATCATGCGCAATCCGCAATGTTAGGATCTGGGATGAAAACAAGGTCAAAGTTAAAAATGAAGAACAGGCCATGAAATACAAGATATTCTACTGACATGATTCCTCAACTTCGCAACCAGACGATCATATTGGATGGGCGACACTAGAATTTCGGTCACTTGAAAAAGTTGTCCACGTCCCAACCAGAAGTCCAGATTTTCTTCTTGCCGAAGTATCTGTAATCTCGCAACTTGATTGAATGTATACGGTATCACACTAATGAGCTTGTAGCCGTCGTAGCTTTTCAACCTTTGGATCGGTAATGCTTCACATAAAAACATTGTCGAAAATATGAATGGAATAACGCGTATCCATCTGTTAAATCCGCCAGGCAAAAATTCACGGGTAAACATTTTCATGAACATCCCTCAACGGAGGTTAACGTCAAGTTCTTATGTAGAACTTCGAACTCTTGTCCAAGAAATGAACAAACAAAAAAAATCACTTCGTTGCTGACGTCTTACGGAGTGCGCTCCGTTTCCCCGTCACAACGAACTTGACAAAAAAGCAGAAAAAAAAATAAATTCACGCAACGCTTCACATGAGATTTTGAAAAAATACCTGACGTTGTCGACAGCCGGTGTTCTATGAAGCCCTGAATTCTTGAAAAACGGCAATGGAGTCTCCGTTGAAATTTCACGCGAGCAACGTCGTCAGCGAACCGTGAAAAAATTGGTTCTATTTGTCATTTTATTGATATTAAATTGCAAAATCGGATTCCCAAGCAGACGTGTGTTGCATTTCAATCAGCGTGTATTTTATGCTGGTTTCAAGCATCACACGGCTCGCGATCGATATAAAAAAGTCATCAAGAAATCATACGTAGAAAAAAAAGACTTTTCGCGAAATGCGGCGAAGTATGAAAACTCAGTTCACGAAAGAAGTCGCAGCAACTCCCGTTTAGAACTTTCGCATGCTTGCAGCTTGCCCGAACTAAGCAAATTTGAATTATATTCATCAATGTACACAGACTGAAAGGAGTACTCTATTGATTCTCACCCTTCCAAGGAGAATCGCAGAAGATTCTTCAACGATGATGGAAAGTAATTTTCTCTAGCGACCAACTGCAACGCAATCAACATTCCATCGGGTCTCCATTGCATTTTCCAAGTCTTGCTCTCTGCCTGAAATTCGATGAACTGCTTACAATACATGTTCAAGACGCACACGCTTGAAGTCTCACTTTTATGAGGCCCAGAACGACGAGAACATGATTTTGCAACAGTTCCACCTGGCGGCCGTCGTCGCCAGACGCGTCACCGCTAGAGCCCACTGGTCGAAAAATTTTGGCGAACAACTCCTTAATGATCGACGAAACAAACTGGCCTTCGGACGATTTCAAATCACCCAAATCCGGGAGAACATCCGCTATTCGAGCGATTAACTCTACGTCACGTTCAGCAGTATCCACAAGAGGAAACGCATCCTAAAAATATCGAACATGCATTAATGTTATCAGTGGAAACGTAAATTTTAAAATGCACACTGAATCATACCTCCATGCCCAGAAATAATGAAGGTACTGGTGAATGTCCTAATTTCCGCAAGCCAGAAACGCACGGCTTTAGAACAACTTCTTTGGCAAGAATCTGTGAACATTGTACATAAATGAAGAGGAATCAAACGAAGTGATGAGATAAAAAGTTCGCAAACCGTTTTGCCGCTTGGACCGATGAATGAAACTGAGGTTTCCTCGTCCTCTTCACCTCCGTTTGCCGCCTGATCGTTCTCACTCTCATCGTCTGAATCTGGCTCAACATTTTCTCTAGAGAGAAGAATATTTTCACAAATTAGGTCTAGTCGATACGAAATCACTACATTATTCAGGAGGAAAATTGGGATTGCAGAATGACCTGACTCACCCCATGGGTTCAAAGCAGTGTTCCACGCCAACTTCGGAAACGCGAGACATAACCTCCTCCGCGCCTGTATCACCGAACCAGTTAAGATCCAAATTGACATTTTTCAAAGACTCTGCATGCTGCCGCAAGCTCTCCACGATTTTCAGTCCACCAGGCAACCTAATCTCATTTGATGAAACGTTCAACACCTTGATAGCCAATGAAAGAAACACATAACCACATTAACACCAATATTTTCTTTGTACTACTGTATAATCAAAACAAGGCCATTCACCTTCAACTTCGATGGTGTATCTTGAAGTGCATCAGCTAAGTGGTTCGCTCCCGTCGTTTTCAATAAACCATCCCCAAGATTGAGCTCTTCCAGATGTTCAAGCTTTCGAAGCAACGTTGCCACGCATTTCGCTCCTACTGCCTTGACAGTATTATCCTCCAAATTGAGTATTCGTAAGTTGGGGTTTTTTTCAAGCGCATTGCACAGATTCTGAATACCGTCCGGGAAAATGCCATTTTGTGGCACCGACAATTCTTGCAAAGTTCCCATTTTCTAAGCGAAAACGCAAGCGAATGAACAAGACTTGGTTCACGCTCGAGTGAACCAAGAAAAACTTACGGCAAATACTTCGGAGAAAAGTTTGGCACCGGTATTTTCTAATCGACTGCGACCAGCAATGAACACGGTTAATCCAACAGGTCTTCCTTCAGAACTGCTGGCGTTGTACAGGTCCAATAAGGCTTCAGCAACCATCTGAAAATATACACGGTATTCATCGGTATCGCATTTGAAAGAAAATGTAAGATCGAACCCACCGTGGATCCCGTCGGACCCAGTCCCGTGTTGTTCAAGCGGAGCTCCTTCAGTGTATAGCACACTTGACTCCGTAGAATCGGGCACAATCCCTCTGAGCCGATTGGTCCAATAGCATTATCACTTAAATTGAGTTCCACTAAGTGAGAACCAGCTAGGTCCAAGCCAGCGCCGAAGAACCTCTTACCAGAAAAAAAAAAAAACGCCAGTGATACACAATTCTTGAAAATTTTTTCTTTGCATATTTACCAGGCACTGTGGAATTTCTTGCTTCAATCTTCCCGTAAACATATCTTGGAACTGCATTCTTTGTAATTCAGATTTCGATTCCAAAGCTTTGGCAATTTCTTTGGCGGCATCTGGTCCCACTGTACAACCTTGCAAGCACAGAATTTCAAGGGGATTTGCCGCAAGGATCTTTTCGGCAACTGGCCTGGCTACAAGCGTGGGAAATTGAGAAGTCAATGAGAAAAACCTCGGAATTAGGAGGGGAGTTGCACGAGCCACTTACCATCGACATCACTGTTGAGTTTAAGAGCTTGTCCAAAAAAGGAGAGCGTCTTTGACTCTGCGACATACTCGGACATGCTTCAAAATTTACCAGAGATTCCAACTTTTCAAGCCTGCAATATTTCGACGACACAAACGCAAAAGATGTTTTTCAGCATTCCTCCTTGATTTGCAGCCAGATTTAAAAGATAATGGGGGTACAGAACGAATGCAAAACTTGTCATACAAATACTCCATGTTCATACGAACAAAAGCAACATAACAATTACACCGAAAGAATTGCCTGAAACGTCGCGAACAGGAGAAGCATCCAACAGTCTACAGTAATGATTAGAAAAGTTATTTACACCCGAAACCGAATTTTTTCGCCATAATTATTTGTTGAGACCAAGGAGATGTTCCAATTCAGCACGCTTCTGTTGAATTTTGGCATAAAAATATCGGGAAACTGCTTCGGGCATCCACGGCTGATGATAAAATTCCGCGTGGCGCTCTTCTTCGGGATTTCCGGTCACGTCAAGCATTGTCTGAAAAGTTTTTTTTTTTAATACAAAGATTTAAGAAAAAAGCGCAATTTCTCTTTACCTTCAAATCTCGGTTTTGAGAAACCAGCCATTTTTGGATGAACTGCTGAGGGTCTCTGGAGAAGCTGAGGAAGAACTCTCTACTTATCTTCATTTGATTGATGCTTTCCACAGTATCATGAATTTTATTATCCAAATTCTGCGGGGAAAAATCAGATCAAAGCTATTGCATAAGTTTTAGAAAGCTTAAACCGACCTGAATTTCTTGCTGAGATGCCGTCGAAAGTAGAAAATTATTCATCTGAGCCTTGAGATTGTCGTCCACTTCAACATCTATGTCGTAACACGCAGTTTTCTTCGGTTCTGGCCCATCCACACTATACGAACGGATGATCACCAACATCAGGCATTTCCATATTCAACAGCATTGGAATTAATCCACTCAATATGTCCGAAAATAGCTCACCAGATTAAATGTTGAATAACGATTGGGTCAGGAGGGTGCAATAAGTGCTGCAATCGCTGTGGAATCTCCGAAAACTTCATTCGTTGAGTTCCGAAAATTTGCTCCAGAAATCGATTACAACGAATCCATTCCCGTTCATTTGGATCCTATAAATATTCTTGTCACTAACATCGATGATAAATACGACTTCGGGTACTCACCTGCAATTTATGGGTTTTAACATACTGCCACAATGCGTTGATGATAGCGGGACGCGTTTGAGTGTGAACACCCAGAAGAGAGGCCAACCTTCTGTCTAACTTGAACTGCAGCGGCTGGAAATCCAGCAGAAGCAGTATCGTGCATCTTACGTTCTTGTCCCCTGGGCGCTTAACTTGGAAACCATCGGTTTCCTGAGTAGTCGCAATTCGATGCCATTCAACGAGGTGGTTATCGGGGCCGTACAGGTCCTTGTCAAGCTCGATTACTAGGCTCTTGAAGAACGATGAAAACTTCCTTTTGACCTTGCTTGGATCCACTTTCCCATCTTCCAGTAACTTTCCCTCAACACGCAATTCCCAAGATGCCACTGATCCGCCTGGTCCAGTTATTGGAGCCCCCTGAACACCATTCTCAGCATCGGACGGATCCCTTGCCGGATAGAACGTGTTGGAAATAAAAACCCGCAATTTGCGTTTCTGCTTCATGGGGCGCTTCAACGCTTCCTTAAATTAAATGATTCAATGAGCAAGGAGTCTAGCATTTTTTCAATTCCAACGATATTACCTGGATGTCCAAACGTTTCCTCATAATTGTGGCATCGAGCTTCCTTTCAAATGCCAAGAGATCCATGTATGCCTGAGATTCGGGAACCAAGTCTCGAACTTTCTGCGGTAAAATTTTATCAGCGAGTTTCTTTTTCTTCTTGGCAGGAGGACCGAACCTGAAACGCGAGAAAACAATGAATCAGGCGAAGTTTTACAACCAACGATTACGACGAACTAACGTCTTCTGAAGCTGCTGGAAAGCATTTCCACCACGCTGATCCATCGGACGCTTCACAGAACCGGATGCCATCGGTCGGATGCCTTGCGGAGAACCCGGAAAAGGAGCTGGCTGCCTGGGTGACATCATCGAAGCGTTCATCACGGGTCCCGGAGAATTGGTCGGATACGCCGGACGCTGAACCTGAACAAATTCATTAGTCCTGAACATCATTAGAACCAATACGGCCAGTGCGATTTACCTGTTGATGGTAGGGTGAAGATACATGCGGACCAGTTGGAGGGTTAGGATAAGGCCTTTGCGGCGTAACAAACCGCGGGGTAGGGGTACTTCCGCCAAGGTTTGGGTTATACGGCCCTTGAGAAGCACCGGGCTGAGTCGGACCGGGGGGTGGTCCACCGACCATACCTGGGTGCCTGATCATCACTACGCCTTTCTTTGACTTCTGATTCAAAGAAGCAGCGAATTAACGAACGCTTTGTAAAGACCACGCATCCGCGAATGACTAAATTCAGCGGCCGAGAAAGCAACGGTATAGCCCTATACAACTTGAATAATTCAAAATGAGAACAACGAAACGGGGCATAATTCGGTAGATCGCCAAAAATCTAGTTCCTTCCCCAGGCATTCAGTGTTCCGCGGTTTTCAAGGCTCATGAAAATAGCACTTAAGAGCACGAATAGAACGAAAGAAGTTAGCCGTTTGACAGCTCTATTCAAATCACGCAAAACTTAGGAGATTAGAAAACTTGTAATGCATGTCCTCGGGATTGAAGCCAGCTCAGTGGGTAGGAGGCCGATATCCGCCTCCGAAAGCGTTGGGACATGGGCCCACGATCTACAAGCGAGCAGATGAGGTTGAGTGCAAATAGTGGTGGAACATTGAACAACAAAGCTTATCATATTTTGTTTACTAATAGGTGTCAGTCTTTACCCGTACCACTTCTGCTATAGTGATTCTGGAATCGGCATCCATGCAGTGTTGGACGCGTGTAAATGGATTACTTCGCTATATACACTAAGTTTTTAATTATTGAAAGTACAGTACAACGCGAATTTCTATCCGCGATAACCTTATGCATCAGGACTGTACCTAAGATGTGTACAGCATAATAAGCTCAAAATAATAAAGAAGTCTTCTCCAGCTAGTCTATGGTGCTGTGTATAATAATGTATGCAATACTACAGTATATATGCCCAGCGGCCAGCCATCATATGTACATCAGCAGAGGAGCAGCAGTTAGTAATACGCATACTGTATAGCCATATACCCCTTAACTAACCCATATATACAATACAGTACTGTACAATACAGAATTAAAAGCTTGGTATACGACTACATACAGTATATTGCTCTGTAGTGCAGCAGAGCAGTGGTGCTTGAAATAGGATTGTCTTTAAATACTTTAATTATTTCAAAGCACTTCATTCAGAATTTCAAATTTTATATGTATACAGAACTGTATGTGTAGTTATATACTCATAGGTATACGTATACATAGTACTGTATATGCCAGCAATAATGTGGACCGAAGTTCAATAGTAAGCGGTGAGAATGTCTAAAACGTTAAAGATAACATCCTAGCTGTTATCGTCCTCGACATAAATGTCAAATTATTAGACTTCGCGTTCATAATTGAACTGCGGTCATTCCAGCATGCATGACTTGATTCCTCTGCAATAATTTTAAAAATGCTCAGGAGAAAATTTGCAATTGCTTGCAGACTGGGATGCAAGTGTATACAACTTCAATCATTTTTTGGCTTTCAATAGCACAAAAAAATTAAAAGTCACTTGCAAAATTTTAAAACATATTTTAATTCCTTACTGATCACATCGTATTACCACTGAGACAATCAGATTTCAGAAATACACATCACATTATATTTAAATCAGATTATATTTGACATTTTTACCGGTTCGATTCAAATGTTAAAAAAATAAATCATGACTTCTACGTTTTTGGTTTTTGTTCCACACTTTTTTAGTATTTAGGAAAGTTATTTTCCACATCCAGCTACATTCTTACTCGTCTAGCGCTTTTTTATGTGAAAAATTTGTTTCGATGTCAGGATATTCTGTGTGTTGATGTGCTCTCATGAAATTTCTGTGGGCCGTATGTATTGGGCACACCTGGTATATAATGTAGTCTTTGTAGAGAATAGATGTTTAAAAAAAAATACTTTGGCTTTTCATCGCCATAACATATCGATCTGATAATTCTTTTTTGGCGATAGATACGTTCACTGTTCAGAAGCTCATATGGGATAATTCGGCTTATGGGGAATAAGCCTCTCCAGAAAATTCTGTTCTGTATACGAATACTGTACCTCTATACTGTACGTATATGGCTTCGGAAACATAATCGAGATGAAGACAAAGGAATTTCTCGATAGGATCAATTCTTTATCATAAATGCACACGGAGTGAGCGAAACAATATGGAGAATAAGGGTTCGTTGATTTGAAATAATATGACCTCAATTAACAGCAGCATCTGAATTTTTTTTAAATTCATACTGTACTGTATTTCTACGCTTGCTTTGATTAATCAAACTAGCTTGGCTGAAGGTTTTTTTCATACAAGATAAATATTATAAAATCTTGACCAAAACGTGCGTTAATTGAAGGCGACTGAGAGCTGCTGCTCATGAATTCGCCCACTTCCGACTTCATCAAATTCGTAGATTAATGACTTCTTGTTTAACCAGCAATGCTTCACTTCCTTTTTCTTCGTCGCCATGGTGATGCACACTAGCTGGTCGACTCTGCAAATTGACTCGAAAGGACGTTTTGCGGGGTTTATACACAGTATACTGTACCTCAACAATGCGGATAAGGCACGTTTCGAATATCACTTCCTTACACCGGCCTTCGAGCTCGTTGATAAGGGTGCATTTCTTGATCTACGACCTTGCTGCTTGATGCGAATTTCGCTACGCAAAAATCCGCAGACTTTTCTTTATTCAGCGGGATTGAAGGCCAAGGGCTATTCCTGGTGTCACATTCCGCATTCAACGATAGGTGCGAGATTTTGGGTCCGGTTGGATGTGACATTTCCTTGAAAATAACGCCTGTGCGTCAAACATTAGAAACGAGGTCATCTGATCATCAACAAGGACGACAGAGGTTTTGGGAGGTTTCGAAATGTCGCCTATCGCAAGAGAAGTACCACGCAATCACTGAACTTTCAAGGCATTTCATACTGCCTTGTAAATTATAGTTACAGTATACAGTACTGTAAAGTGAGCTGCAATGCATTATTCCTCGATAAAAAAAAAATACTGCATTTACTGAAGTACCAGCATGGACCCTAAATAATTAACGCATGCACCTCCAATTTATATTTTCTGGCCATTTAAAAAAATAAAAATCTATTGCCAAAAATAAGACGCACTCCCTATTTTTTTACTCAAATTTTTAAAATAAAAAATCAAATCTATAATTTTTTTTAATTTTGACGTGTTTTGAACATAATTCTACCTAAATTCTATTTTAAAATTTCTGTTTCTCGAATAACGTTGTTTTAAACAACAACTCCCCTCAAGTAACTAAGTTTGAGGTGACCCAAACTTCAAAAAAGTTCGAAACCTTTTAAACCCAGTCACGTATGACACGCACATTTCTTTTTTTCATCTTAATTTAAACAAAGGTATTCGGTATGAAAAAATGAACATTGGAGCTACGATAGTGCGTTGCATGGAATAGCCTGCATCACATAAAAAAAAAGTATGCTTATTTTTACTCAGGGTAATTTGGACGTTGTTTATCATCAGTATTATTTCAGCTAGTGAACGACCCTTTGCCAGGTTGTGTCTTTCTTTTTAGGGAAAAATATGAAATTATTTTGGTGTGGTTTGAGTGCAGTAATTATTTTATTTTGCTTTTTTGTTTCGTGCCTATTTGATATGCGGCTAACCGCAAAATATGCGACCAAGCATTTATATGTGGCTGACCGCTCATTTCACTGAACTGCAGCGGGTGACGGACCTTGAAAAAATACTTCAAATTCTATCCAACTGCTATGAAGACTTAGCTTTTCGTCTTTGAACTATAGTATTCAGATGCTTATACGCAATCCCAAATCATGCATCAAACAAATGCATGAAGACTGCACTGTATAAACAAAGGAAGAGCAACAAAAAGCCACGTGGATTTTGAAGAGTATTTATCAACAGTTGAATAAGCAGTGATGACATCGATATAAAGGCAGATAGAATGAAATTGATTTTACATTTTTTGACGTTGAATTCCAAATTTAAATTTTCACAATTCGTGAAAATTCAACAATAAAAATCGATGGAAACTGGGGTCCGCATCTAATATGGAGAAAAATGCGTTTCCGAAACTGATTTCCCAAAGTTAAAAAATAAGTTCGTTCACTGTTCCTAATGTTTATTTATTTTGATCTCAGTACTAAACATCCCAACATTTCCTATTTTATTCCTTGTAGTGTCGTGCGAATCAAAGAAACTCAATATTTTCTCACACTTCTTTTAGTAAGCGTGTAACATCGGAAAAGCATTAAAAAAGCAACCAATTAAGCGGTAAACTTTACAATTACATCATGGCAGAAAATTGAAAATATTTTTGCATCAAGTGCCGAATTTCATAAAATTTGGAGGTTTTTTTATTGTATGCTGCTCATAAGGGAATGTATAGAAAAATTAATTGTGTGAGTGCGTGGTGGTTTCACTGCTAAATGTGTCTCCGAAAATTTTATTCTATGAAAGTTTTGACGCAAAGCTTTTGCCAAAAAACTGTACAATCGATTAACAAATACAATCTACCCAGCTCTCCATTCGGTACTTTTTGAGAGGCATGAATGTCAGCAGCAGGGACGCTGGCAAGCGGTAAATAAAGCTTGTATATAAATCAATCAAGAAATTCAAAGTTTCCAGATTTCAATTATGTAAATTCATTTTTCAATACAAAAAAAGACGACAGCATTAAGCGCAACAGTTTAGAAATAGAACCCTGCTGTGGTTTGCAGAAAATTCCAGCAAAAAAAAAAGTTCTGAAATGAAAAGTTTGGAGTCATCTCCTACACGGAGTAACACAAGGGAACAAAGGAGCATAGTCAACCTAGAAAAATAACGTTATTCCGTCCAATGCAGGTAAATTTAGCCCAGAAACGACGAGGCCCCCAGGGCATTCCAAATGGTACAGCGAGGTGGACTGTTGCCCGATTTGCTGCGAAGAAAAATCCCTGGAGGAGGCTTCTCGAAATTCTTTCCTGTCAACTGGAAAATGGAATAAAAATCCAGTGTGATCATTATATCCAGGACCAAAACTATATTAAATATAAAAAAAGGAACCCTCAGGGCACCATCAGGCCACTGAACAGGGCCAAAAATACAAAGAGCTTGGAAATAGATGCAGCTTGGTTCACATAGAGAGAACTCTCCAGGGGTTGCATCGAGGACATCTACGACTTAGCAGCTGTATTATCTCAGGTTAAGGGTTTCTCGCAAATATGCATGGAAAAAAGCATTAGAAAAGTAATGGTTCCGAATAACAGCCGTTGAGCCCTTTACCAAAACAGCGTGTTTCTCTATCAAATACTGTAAATGCAAAAACAAGGTGGATTTTCACTCAAGATACTCTCTTGTGTTATCTTTGATCTATCTATTTTAGCATATGAATATTTTACCAAGCACTCGTTCCTTATTTTTTTTCGACACGGAAATTTCCAAGACATTTCACAGATGGACATGGATGCGATTTTTGTTGCATTTCAGTTCAATATGTTCACCTCGAAAAATTCTTTAGCTTCTTCGTCCTTCGCACATTTTATCTCTGGAATGGCTGTACAAAATCACACGTGTTTCCGAAAAATGTAAATTACACTTCATAGACCTGGATGAGAATGGTGCTGTGCATGTTTCAAAATGTTAATCTCGCAAAATTTCAAATCTCCTGCGTCCTTTGCAAATTTCATTCCGGGATGCTATCCAGAACCATACTTGTGGTTGAAAATTGTAAATTCTGTGCTTATTTTAAAAATAAAATACAGGTGAACTCTCTCCGCAACGAAATCGAAGCAGGGACCAGAAAAAAGTCGTTGAAGAGAGAATTTTCGCTGTATAGAATCCCTGTAGCATTTGGAGAAAACCCTATGGGGAAAGAAATCGTTATGTAGTATAGAGAAAACCGTTGTAGACAAGATCCTTGTAGAGAGAGAGTCCACCTAAATTAAAAGCACATTCATTTCGCTCAGCTCACTATTCATCATGATACTTTTTTTTCAGAAAAAATAATCATAGGGATAATCTTGGATTGATCAA
>CAJPEX010005416.1:0-16462 GCA_905338405.1 Notodromas monacha | reverse complement strand
CATCCGAGGGATGCCTGCCAGGGCTAGCAGGATTTGTCCTGTAAGACCATCCCGCGGGATGGACAGGGGGCTCCAATAGCCGTTGCATCCCAGATGGGCCAAGGGATGCCCCGATTCTTTGCTGGGCCATCGCAGGATGCTGCATGCATATGGTAATGGAATTCGCTGAAAAATTATAAAAGGTTTTGCAAAATTTTCAATAAGTGAGCAAATGCGATAATTTTCCTCAAGTTTCTTGAGGAAAATACGCACATAAATGTACATTAAACACAGTAATCAAAAAAGGCCACACGTTGGTGATTTAATTGAACCCCTTGCATCATGTTGGGGAACCAGAACTCAGGCCTAGGGACATATTAGGTCCCAGGACCTGAATTCTGGTCCCGTTTTCCTTTGTGCATCCATTCCCGGGATGCAGGACATCTTCAATGCACATTTGTTCCGCCAATCACGGGCAAAGAAAAAAGTCCAGTGCTTTGGTCAGGTCAGCTGACAGAAGCATTGTGCTAAATTGCACAAAACCCCAGCACTCTTCCACTCCCAATAATCAGTCCTTAAAATTAGCTCTCACAGTAAACATCCTCCAAATATTCCAACCCCAATTCTTCTGATTGAATTGTTGCATTGCATTATTGCAGCCTAAATTTGTGTGCAAAAATTTATTGTTTTTATGGGATGTGTTCTGCATTACTTCATTTATTGTGATGTGTTATTTATTGTATTGTGTTTGATTGTGATTTATTGTGGACTGTGATTGAACCCAATAAAACTATAGGGATATGTAATTAAGGTACCCCCTTAATTACATATTCCTGGCTGCAAACCGGCTAATTGCCCTGCCTTATTATTTCCCACCTTTTCTTCCACTGCGCCATATGGTTCAATTTTTTATATTGGGTCGATTAATTCCTCAACACATCACTCACTCAACCACCATATACCAGCATATTTTGCCAGCTGACTTGCAAGGTTTCATGATTAGTAACCATGCAGACAAACAGCAAGAAGGACAAAAATCGATGTACAATTACAGTAGATGTATAGTTTCTGCGGATGTATATAATACGCCGCAGAAACTATTGTATGCAACCATCGCAAAAGAATGAAAACTATATAGGGGGGATAACATTTTCAGGAACTTAACACATATGGTCGTTATTGCACGGATCCAGCTACAGTATAAAAAAGCATATCATCTGTTACCTACACCGAAAATAGGGCTGCCAAGTGGATATGAGGGTAAAACACAATCACCTGCAATTGGAAGTATCACTTCTTTTCCCAACTCCAGTCTATGCAACATTCTACCTGCCAAAATACTGCACATAAATACTGTACTGTATTATACGTTTACAAAAATAATAATCCATTATGAGCAACGTTTGTTATTAACAAAAGCGCATTTTCCTTCAAGAAAGTACAGAAATAATTTTGATTGGTTCCAAAACATAGAAAATGCCCATGAAAATTTTGAAAATGTGTCCTCAGAAATGTCTACTCTGGGGACTGGGCCTAGATTTCAATAACTTTGTTTGATAAAATAAAAGGTAAACTCATTGACAGACAAAAGCCCTTCAAATTTGTCAATTTCAAAAGATTTCAGAGTTGGACATCTGGAAAAATTCTCACATTTTTGAAATTGTAAAAAAAAATGTTTTCTGGCTGACATGAAACCTTTTCAAACAATCAGAGTTTTGAAATTAAAAGATTATTCATACCTGTTCAATGCAGAATTTCAGATTGAAACACTTTCAATCAATGCATCAACAACATAAATGTTTTGGGCAGGAAATTGCAGGCTTTTGCCTACAATCTTTGACCAATTCACCTGTTGACTAACCAAAGTTTGTAAAATAAAATCAGGGTTTGTTAGCCACAACAGCTGTAAACCGAAAAGTTTGTAAGCCAGGGTGTTTGTTAACCAAAGCCCCACTGTATACAGGATCCTCAAAGAATCATGTTTGTTTCATCCTATATACTCTGTCATTTCCAGTGAAAACTTTGGAACAATATTTTAAATTATTTTTGACTTCGTTACATTTCATTAAGCAGCAGTGCAGCACTCAGCAGAAATGAAGAAACCTTGGCCTCAGTAACTGTCCGTGAGAAAAAAACTGGGAAATTAGAAACGAACCCCATGCCATAGCATGATAGCAACCATCAAAAAGTTTCCAGTTTTTCAAAGGATGATGGATCCAAACATTTTGAATTTTCACTAATTATGGAAAAGAGTCTCCACTTTCATGTACCTTACAACAGTAATCAACATTTCGCACTGTATATAATCAACGCATGCAAGAGAAACCAATTTTTGAAACATGAAAAATTAAAAATTTATTCATGCAACAATTTGAGGAAGTATGTCGGCAACTGGTCAAACAATGCTTTCGATCATAACTTCATAAGATATGATGATGAAGGTCACTGCTCTACGAGTACAATCCCGGGAAAATTTTTGAACCGCAACCAGCAACATTTCGACAACATCTTAATCAATGTATGCAAGAGAAACCAATCTTTGTAACATGAAAAAACTTGAGAATACATTCAGGTTTAAATTTGAGATAGTATGTCGTCAACTGGCCAAACAATCCTTTCGATCCAAGAGAGATGATAGTAAACGTCACTGTACAATCCCGGGAAAATTCTAGAGCCGCAACCAACGCCCTTGCTGACAATTCCTACGATATCATACGTGCAGGTGTCTTCGTCCAACATGTTCATTGGACCTCCTGAATCTCCCTGAAGGAGCAAATGATGGGAAGTGTCAAGCAAAAAACCCATCACACATACACAGAAATATTCTCACCTGACAAGCATCACTTCCACCTTCTTGGTCCAAAGCGCAGATGACACCATGACCTGCTCCTTTTTTATAGTTCCGCTGCAGCAAATTATTGTTTCGGATTATATCGGAACACTCGGTATCGTTCAATAAAGGAACCGAAGTTTTCAACAATGTTCTGCTCTTGTGGCCATCTGCAACAAATAAAATTTAGTTTTTAAATTTTTGAATACCGCAGTGAATAAATGAATAGCCTAGAGCAGAGTTCCACAGTTTGTGGTCCGCGGACCAGCACCGGTCCGCAGAAGTTTTTTGCCGGTTCGCGGAAAATTTTCTTCAACATGATAAAAGTTGCAACAAAGGACGTTACAGTATCTATATAATGACATTTCAGAAAGACAAACGCAATTTAAATTATCTCACAAAAAATAAAATAAATACAAGTTGGCATTTCTCCTAATAACACTTCAGACAAATTTAAGCCGGATGAAATGAATAATTTCAATTTTTCATTCTGAGAATAGTGAGAAAACTTCCTCCAAGCTCAACTTCATAACTTCTGAACATCTTTGAAGAAATTGCATTACATAGCTCCTTCTTTGGTTCTTGCCTTATTTTTTCAAAAAAGCAGGAAGTTTTTAAATAACTTTCCAAAAGTCTTTAAAGAAAAACTTTTTTGAGTTTGCAGAAATATTATGAAACTTTGCCAGTCCATAGAAATTTTTGTTGTTGAAAATTTGCTGGTCTGCAAAAAAAATTATGGAAATTTGCCAGTCTGTGGGACCAAAAAGGTTGGGGTACACTGGCCTAGAGGATCAAGAGTAATACAGTGGAGCCTCGGTTGAAAAAACTCAATTGGTTCCAGACAAACGTTTTTCAACCACATTTTTTAACTGAATTTTATTTTCCCACAGACTTCAATGGGGAAGCATTTGATCCATTCCGTGGACGCAAAAGAAAATTTAACATTGAATATAAAAAATCCAAGACCTTCAACTATGCTCAGGTTAAGTTGTTGTTGAATATTGTATGTGTCCAGAATGTTTTCACAGCATTGTCTTGAAGTAGCACAGATGAAAACAAACATTAAAAGCTTCTTATCCAGAGAAACACACACTGAAGGATAAAAGTCAGGTGAAAATGACATTTTTTTAATGCTGCAAGTAAAGATGAAGTAGACCTTTCTAGCAATTTTACAACTAGGACAACCAAGCACAGAAAAGCAAATAATTCTGTCCCAGAAAAGCACATGAATAATGTAGCTAGAACAAATTTTCAACCACAAGATTAGCCATGTTAAATTACCATGGGGAAAGAATTTCCACATCAGTACATAGGTGAATTATTTGCACATAGATTGTACCATAAATCTCAGCCTCAAAATCAAATTTTGAATTCTAAAATTTGGGAATTTTCACCAGAAACAAGTTCGTTGACCAAATTTTTGTTCGTCAACTCAAGAGATTTTTTCTGGAAACCAGAAGTTTTTTACCTGAAAAGTTTGTGAACCTAAGGATATAGGGAACACCCTTTTTCAGAGGAGCTCTGAGAATGCATGTGTCACATAATCGTCGTAAAGGACCAAAAAATCAAACCATCTGGAAACCAGAAGTTTTTTACCTGAAAAGTTTGTGAACCTAAGGATATGGGGAACACCCTTTTTCAGAGGAGCTCTGAGAATGCATGTGTCACATAATCGTCGTAAAGGACCAAAAAATCAAACCACGTACACGGAGCTGTTAATCCCCAGCCGATGATTTGAACTTCTTCAGTGATGAGGTTCGGCGGAAACTGGCTCAAGCATCCAGGAAAAACACTCGTTGAAAACTGAAGTGGACCTCCCAAATCCTCCGACAACCTTATAAGCGCCAAGTCATAGTACTTCCCGTGTTTCATCGCGAAGTACCCAGGGTGGATTTCGTATTTGGTTATGTAGAAATCCCGCGTAGCGTCGAACACATTGTGGTCCTCTTGTACGCCATCACCGATGCGGACGAAGTTCAAGTCACTGTCGTACAACATCAAAACAATACGTCATTAGTTGGTTTTCTGCGCTAACATTCTACAATAACGCAAGCCAGCCTTTTTCTAATTAAACTCGCGCTCCAAATTCATCAGTTTCCAAGAAAGCATTCTTGTATTCCCAAATAAAGTACTAGTTGTACCACACACCCTGGAGCAAAACACACACCAGGGTTTTTCAGTCTAAAATTTCGATAAAATAATATCCCCGAGCAAGACGCGCACCCCATTTTCGAGGATACTATAATAACAGAAATATTTATAAAATATGAACATCAACAATTAAATTTAGGCATGAACAAAACTTTAATTATTCGGATTTTAAATTTCCATTAAAAATCAGTTTTCAGGTTGTAATTGGTCCAAAACGTCCCATTCGAATAAAGTTTAATGTGCATCTAAACTTTGAAGCATGTATGCCCAGTTACCCACCCATGATGCACACCCACTTTTTGTTTCTCAAATTTTAGAAAAAGAAGTTGCGCGTGGTCAGTGAACACAGTACTGTAATAAAAAAAATTTGATTTAAACCTGAACAGGATAGAACCAGACAAATGTAGAGTCACCTTTGCATAGTGCCAGGAACGTCCCTGGAACAACAAACCGCCTTCAATTGCGTCCTTATATGAAAAACTGTAATTAAGTGCCAACTCAATTAATGGCAAAAAATGTCGTGTGCTTGAGGGAAAAAGCCCAAATCGAAGGAATTGAAGTTTTTCTGAGAGATACCGTTAGTTTATGGCTAAGAAGCACATGGCCCTGCTCAGGATAATTTTATAAAGTGCTTTTTCTGAATTTCCATGACATTGGGTGGCATCATTCGGATGTCTTCTACAGTGAAGAGTATCCTCCATAACTGGAATTTTCTAATTCAAAAAATTAAAATCCTTTTCCCTGATTTTGGAAGTGCATGCTTTCAGTGAAATATTGATATAAAACGTTTAAAAGCACCTCTGCTCTTTTACTTGACAAAATGTACGCAAAAATCTTATTCATCCTGCATGATTAAATGAATCAAAATACAACATAAAAATAATACACATGAGCTTGAAATTATTTCTTGTATTGTAGCTACCTTCCTTATAAACAGACTCAATAGCTCAAAAATTCTGCAAAGAAGCTTATTTTGCCTATACTGTATAGTAGATGCCCTCAATGAAACATTCCTCTCATACAATATCCCCAATTTAGCAGCACAAATTGTGCCTGGGAAGATTAGCGAATTAAATCGAGGTTGGGATGAACAAGCTCGAATTGAATACAGTAATTAGGCCTTGTGTTGGGAAAAAAAAAATGTCAGAACCCATTATGCTCACTCGATAAAACAGTGGGCAGCGGTCAGAACCCATTGCTCACTGATGAGGGAACCTCCGCACACGAAACTGAGGCCTTTCCCATCTAGGTACTTTCCCACAGCAACCTGAACACAAGACACGTGATCATGATATTGCGAAATTCACACATCATTCTATCAAAATCTGATAATTCACCATATGGGGGAATTCGTTCGGTTCCGCGGGAATGCCGTTCACGATTAAAGGCCGGAATTCGGGATTCCCTGGGCAAGTCTTGTTCGATTTGTTCGTCTGTAATGAAGTGTCTGGTGATCCTAGACCTACGCTTCGTGCACTCTCAATCCTTTCAATGTCAGATTGATTGTTTGATTCCCGCCTCTGCTTCACCAAATGCTGCTTTCGTTTCCGGTACCGTCCACACACTTACGAATAAAATTGGCACAAATAAAAATCAGTTCATATTTTCGCAATCGCAGGGTGACTGTGAGCATGAGAACCGAAGTGTGTGATGAATTTAATCGAACATAACTACCGTATTTACTCGACTACCACGCACCGGTGTTTTCCAGTCTAAAATTTTTATTAAATCCTATTCCTGAGGAAGACAAGTACCCCATTCGTAGTGTCTCCAAACTGCAATATTTCAACGATAAGAAAATCCACAAATTAATTTACACAAGGATTGAACCTGAATTCAACTAATTTTCAATTTTTTCCATTGGAATACGTTTTTCCGTCATAATCGGTTCAAAATTTCCCATTAGGATCAAATGTAATGAACATCTAAACTTTCTGAAAAATGCATACCCGCCGCGCACCCCTGTTTCCTCTTAATTTTTAATAACAAAAAACTTGAGTAAATACGGTACGAATAACACTCATATTATGAAAATTGGCTAGAAGCTTCGAATTCGATTGAACACATCCCTTCTTCAAATCTAGGAGATGAAACCTAATTTGAATCCTGTTAAAAGCGTTTGACAAGACTAATATGGTAACTGAATTACGCTAGTACAGATTGAAGGACTCATCTAATTCTAAGAATATATGCGCAATTCCATGAAAGTCGGTCTCAAATTTGCAGGCAGAATCGTTTCTATTTTTGTGGTAAAAAAGGTAAAGGCAGTTCACGTAATTCAAGAGAATAATAGTACTGTATACTGTACCTCGCTCGAAGAATCCATAAGCATCCAACATGACGTTTACTTCCGTCACACTATGCAACACACAAAATCAGACCTACTGTGCACTTACTGAACGACGACACCCGACAGCAAACATACGCTTCACCAGAGTAGAAATCGAAGTTGCACACAGTCGGCTTTTCCACGATTCGCTCAGGCAGACGTCCGGTCGCCAATTTCTGCAGCATCAACCCAGAGTGAACGAATGGGCACTGGTCCACCACAACGCATATTCCGCTATCTCCATTTCGCAGCGAACACTTGAACGCTATGCAAAAGGAAAACTTAACAAAAATCAACATCGAGGTTCTTCATTTCACAGTTTGTTAGGTAAACTCACGAAGACTGCTGCTTGCTTCAGAACCAGTGATACTGGACAAGAATACGTGAACAAATGTTGAAGGAACCAAGGGTTCAATGAGCACCATTAACGCGAGGTACACTCGTAGCGCCATGAAACCTGAAAGGAGCGAGGAAGAAAATGGTGAATTCCTGGTTTGGATTATTGGATGGTAATCAAGCCAATCGCATTTTGGAGGCGCAATGAGATCACACTGAAGTACTGCTCACCCATGACCCTTCAGACCATGATTTTGCAGTCCATCTTCTTCAAACCATTTGTCAGTTCCAGTTCAAGTGAAGTTTTCAGAGCAAATCACATGCTGAAAAATCAGCATGCGCTTTCCCTCTCGTGATCAGGTTGCGCTGCTTCACTAATTTTTTATGTTTTTGAAGAAAACATAAAATACAAGTAGAATTGACAAAACATTAATTAATTTAATATTGATGAAAAAGAATCCAAAATAAATTAAAATGAATAAATTTATTTTTATTTTTTATCATTAAATTGTTCCCATTAAAATAAGCTCAACTGTAAAACCTGGCCTAAAATGTACAAGGGTTCTAACAAAAGTTCTCAGAGTAGCAATGAAAATGGCTTACAGTTGAGCTGAAAAAAATTTTTTCTTCAGGGAAAACAACATTCTTCGGCACACAAAAAATATCAACCCTGTTTGACAATTTCTTTAAAAAAATTTTCATTATTCACCCTGGCAGAGTTTTGCTCTCCACTCAAAAGATGAGGCGCCTTTTTTTGTTGTAGCCCAGCTTTCCCCTCAGAATTTTTGAAATCAACTTGGCATTCTTTCTAAGGGATGCCTCCAGGGCATGCAAGGCAATTCCGCCATTTTCATGAAACGACTAACTTTTGTTAGAACCCTCGTACGTTTGATCAAGCATAATGCACACAAAAATGTCTAAAAATTGTCGCAAAATTCATACACGGCTATGACGCGTATTCCTTTTTTCTCTCATATTTGAGAAAAATGGTGCGCACAGCCATCGAGTAAATAAATGTGTTATTCATGGTAATCGAGTAAATATTGGTAATCGATTATTTTTGATCAGACTCGCATGCGCTAATCATACTACGTCTTTATTGGGAACTGTTGACGCGATGTTTCATGCGCGCTATTCAAGATTGAAAAGTTGTTGTGTCCAGGTTATTTTTATTCATGTTAGCATTACATGCGCACAAACCTCAGGAGCTTGTGCGCTGACTTTATAAAAATTTTACAAGGCATGATCATGTGTTCGATGTTCAATGAGGAAATACAAAATGCGCTATCAATAGAGGAAACCTCATTTAATAAAAAATCATGGAATTTTTGTGAGTGCTCACTTTAGCAGAAAATTCATTTCCACGTTTTCTTACCGCATACCATGAATCAAACAAAAACGCATATAAGCATGAAGTGATCAAAATAACGGCATCCAGTTTCCAAAGACAACAATCGCGGCATAACAGTCACTGCGGCTGTCCAACTCATGAATTGTGCACATATCAAATCCCACAGGAATTCCTTGAACAAACCTGACGCACAATCCTGTCAGCAATTCCCAACAATCACAACTGATAGCGTGCTTCAATTAACCAACAAAAACAAAACAAAATTTCGACAGGATGAAGACCGGCGATGCTCCAATGCTGCTTTAATTTGAGCCGGAGCCGAACCAATTCGTCCCAATGGCTTCGAAGAAAAACGCAGCACTGCTCTTAGAGCCCTTCATGTCAGTCTTGAACATTGGGTCACCCGGGGGTTTGCTACCCGTTCCATTGGACTCCTGTAAAAAAATGCATTTGAGATCTAAGATGGAAGATTTACGACGAATTTCCGCCTGGTGAACATACTAGAGTAACTGTAATCGTATTTACAGTACTTAGGTACCAGATCATGCCATCAGGTAAGACATGCACCAAGGCTTTTCAGTCTAAAATTCATATAAAATCGTATCCCTGAGTAAGACGCGTACCCCATATCTGTTACTTTGAAACAATATACCAAAAACAAAAAACACACACATGAATTAAGTTCAACTAACCTTCATTTGTTTCCATTAAAAAAGCCTCTCTGTTGAACCTGGCCTAGAATTTCCATTAAAATCTAGTATAATTCACACCAAAATTTTTAAAAGTTTTAAAGAAATTGATACCTGCCTATGACGCAAACTCTTTTTTTTCAATTTGAACAAAAATGTTTCGCACGGTAATTGAATGAATACTGTACTGTAAAGTATTTGTAGTGATTTACAGAGAGATAAGAAAAATGTTCACCAACTCTGAACTAAAATAATAACTCCAAATAAAAACATATGCCACTACTCAAGTTTCCGCAGTTCGGTTGCGATTTCATCAGAAGACAGTTGAGATATGTTTTCGGAACATACGGCTTCTATTCCTGGATTAAAAAATCCACTAGATTCAATTCATTATGTTTAGAAAAGTGTAAGTATCCAAAATATATTTTTCAGTTATCGTGCTAAATTTTTTGCTCTCCAGTGTTGTCTTGTACTGTACAAGAAAATATGAGCAGGAAATGTTTGTATCACGACAGATTCGTATTCGTTCTTTTGGAGACCGCTCAGTTCAGTCATTGCGACAGCCTAATATGATGAGTAAATCCTTCCAATATTCCTCAGATTTTAAAATCACATCTTCTTAAAATGGCACTTCAGCCGCAGGAAATACAGGACAGTATTACAGGTGGACTCTCTCCACGACAAAATTCAGATGACCAGAAAAAAAATTCGATGTGCAGAGAATTTCGTTGTAGAAAACACCCATCCGATGAGTAGAGAATTTGAGGAGACCAAAAAAAAGGTGTGAAAATTGTGGAAGACAAAATCGTCGTGGATGTAATTCACCTTTCGTTTAGTACCAGTCGTAAAATAAATAAAAAATGCTATTTTAAATTGACTGCAGAGTGCAGACACAGCAGTTTCCAAAACAAGAAAGAAAGGGAAGTACATCACCACCATTATCTAACTAACGACAAACCTCAATCGATGTCGCCTTCATCTTTCCCCCTCTCACGCCTCCTCGGTGGGCGGTACTAGGATGAAGATCGGTGTTGCCAAAGTCAAATTCGTCAGCTATAAGAGGGGCATGCGGTTTTTGCACAGCCAGAGGCAGGAGAGGAAATCTCGAGTGACCGACGTTCAGTGCGAGGGCAGACGAGTTCGGATTATCACCAGTCAACTTCGGTTCCGCTGTTCCGGGGTTGACCTTCTCTTTAACCGTCAGCACACTCAAGTATGCCTTCAGTAAAAACAAGAGAAAAAGCATGGGTTGCCATCATCAGCATCATCGTACTTCACGAAGTGATGAAACATGTTTTTGCCCATAGATGGCTCAATCCGTTTCCAGAAACGCAAGGATATTCCTCGTTTTCCCAACTCAACACGAATATTCTAGGGCAGTGGTCTGCAACCCACTGAATTCTTTTGCCTGAACGCGGGAAAATTTCGTTCAGCATGTTAAATTTTTCAGAAGTATGAAACGAGTCTGTTATCTTCGTCTGCAATTTTGGAACAATAATAACAGTTGAAATTACCTGATGAAAAGAAAAGTTAGCTTTTCTCCAAATAAAACTTCAGACAAATTTTCAGCTTCTGAAAAAAATTTCAAGTTTTTATTCTGAGAAACTTTTCCTGAAAGTCAGTTCTATTCTTCAAGGCATTTCACTATAGCAGCACCACTGGTTCTCAACTTAATTTTTGCAATAGAAGTTTTGTTTGGAGGACTTCATGACAGGTATTTAAAAAATGTATGCTGGTCTGCAAAAATTTAATGGAACTTCACCGGTCCGCGGGCCAAAAGACGTTGGGGAATACTGTCCTAGGGGTTGACAACAGAAGCTCACCTCCGAACGGCTGGTATATTTTTTCAAGTTCGACATCAAATTCGGCATGGACACTTCCAGGTCGAATGGATCAACAAACTCTTCCAAATTCCCACACGTCTTGGAAACGTCTCGATTCAAGTCCTACGCAAAAAAAAAATAATAATAATCAGTGAGACTTTGCATCAGTCGGTAAATTTCTCGCGAATTCTCACCTGGTTTTTTGGTGCGACTAAAACATTGTTCGCAAAATGGATGTCAAAGATCAGTTGCAGCGCAATGGCCTGGGTCACAATCGGTGACGTGATCCGGTGACAGTAATGATCCAACACAACCCGCATCAAGTTTTCCGCCAACGTAACCTTGACTTCCCTGAAAATATGGAAGAAAAAAGAAGCACTCATTCAGGCTGATTTTGCAACATTGGGTTTGAATGAACGTCGAGATGAAGCATTGTAAAAACGCACAGCACAATAATGGGTACAGTAATGTATAAACAAGTGGGGAAGGTTCTGAACCTAAAAAACAACTCACGGTGCAATTGCATGGGCTCCCGCGGCATTGACTGTTTCAGCAGCAAATAGAATAGCATCCAGCAGAAAGTAGGAAGGACCACTCGGCAATTTGATCTGAGATTTAATCGGTAGTCCTTCCGCATTTTCTTCGTCCACCAATATTGCATCCCAAACCTGATGGAGTGCAATTGCGTTAAGAGAATCGTCAGCCTTGCAAATATAGTCGAACTGCAAGTGGCCAGCGAAAAAAATCGAGTTAGAATTAAGATACATTTTTGCTGGGGAAAAGACAGAAGAATTTAGTGAAATTGTGGTAATATTCTGGGCATTAAATTGATTCTTAAAACAATCGACAGGATGCTGAAGTTTAATGCAAGGGTTTATTTGCCCCATTTCTCTTGCATTCCCTTTAGAAGTGCATCAAATTACATTTCTAGTGCTTTTATCTTCCCTGTGTCAATAAAATAAGTCAAAAGGCTTCCAGAAAATTTGACTCACGGAGGTCTGAAGAGCAAAGCCTTCGAGTTAGGGAGGTTTTTAATGCGTTCTTTCACAGGGAATTCAGACAGAAACCTAAAAAAAATGACATCGGGAGGTATTCGGCTCAGGGAGGTTAAAGTTTTCGAGGTTTTACTGCATAAAACATCAAGCGTTTAAAAAAAAACTCCCACACGAATGTTCCGGGGGAAAAAATTAAGATCGATCCGAAAATATAAGGAAAAAAATGGAAGAAACTAACCGGTATGGTTGAAAAAATTAGATCAACCGAAATCACAGGAAAATGAGCGGTCAATTGCCTCTGGAATTCATTTGCGATTTCTTTCGTCCACTGGGAATAGGCCCAAGTTTCCGCACGTTCCCAAATCATCAAGAATTCCGCTGACACTGTAGAATTATTTAAGCTATCAACACAACTCCGGAAATTGGAGCACAGTTGAGGAATAGCGTGACAGAGTCTGGCAACGAAAACGAGCTTTGCGATCATTTTCTGGAAGTCGCCGACGTGGTTCTGCAAATCTTGCTTCACATCCGAAACGATTTGTTCGACAGACCTGCTAACATATAGCCAAAAGCACTGTGATTTGGTACCCTTAAAAATACAATCGGTGCAAACGGAACATCGAACGATGTGTAAATCGCACTCACGCGGTCATTTCAGATACAATTGAGGTTGCAAGTTTCTCGAAAATTTCATCCTTGTCTGCAGATTGGTCAAACGAAGAATTGCTTCTCTCAGGGTCCACGTAATTTCCTATATCTTCAAGGATTCTTCCGGCTTCAGCATCCATCAATCGGCATGCTTTCAAGACTCCTTCGCTGAGACCAAGAGTTTTCATCGGCAACTCTGACGAAGAACCAGAAAAATGGTTGAGAATCGAATGCATCTTCAATCGATACTTTTCAGAGGCTCTTGAATGACGGTTCATGGAAAATCTAAGGCTCAGCAATCACCTCAGTTTAATTGCACTGTTGAGAACGACTTCTTAGAAAATTTACCTCCGGAATCGAGACCAATCCTTCCCATACGAACGGGACTGATCCAACCATCGACTTCTGGTATATCAGAACCAGATTCAGACCAGATGTACGGCGACAAGTCAGTTTCTGCAATTCTGCAAAAAAGGTTCAATACGGTTAATAAGATATTCAAGTTCATTAATGCATTCGAAATCGACCTACTTCTCTTTTTCGATGCTGCGAAGGAACTCGGTGACATCGGCTACTAATCCTCGCGACAAGGCAGATATTTGAGAATCAATTATCTTGAAAGCCCGCGCAGTGAAATGAGGCAAAAATAGATCTTCCCAACGCTTGAAACGAACTTCCTCCTCAAGCAGTACTGCCAGTATCTTGTCCCAGTCTCGGCTATACTCATCCGCAGCGAGCACCGCAGATACAGCTTGTCTTATGGTGGATAAATTCTTCGCACTATCAACGTAATCTACAGGATGGAATAGGAAATAATCGACCGACTTTTAAACGGTTGCATCTCCTCAATTTTTACACACGATATTACGTAAAAAGGCCAAACAAATTTGCATGATTTTTTTTTGTTTATAGCTCGAAATAAATTAGAATGGCCATAAAATTCGTTTGAATCGAACAACCGTGGAGAAAATTTACTACGAGCTTGCCAGGGTTTAAAAGGTTCATACAGAAGTTTTACGAGAGACGCGGATCATGAAATTGTTCGCGGAAAGTAAGGATTTTTCTGAGATCGTTCACAAACGATTGTTCGTGATTTTTCTGAAAGAAAATTTCTTCAAAGCGTACATTGGATTCAAATACGCGTGGCGGTCATGCCAATGCACTTCATCCATGAGAGTAGACATAAATCCGAAGACTTCGGGATAAAGTTATATTTGATTATTGATTAGCAACATAGATTGAATCATTTAAGAGAAAATCTAGCTCGAATATCAGTCATCAGCGTCTGGTCCACTGGCTCACCCCGCACGAATTTTCAACTTGACTTATTCGCACATCACCCTCATAAAACATGATCGGAAACAGGAGAAATCGCGAAGAAATGAAAGTATCTTGAAGGAAAAAGACGAACCAAGCCATTTTGGAATGCTTGTCGACACGGAAGCCCTGCCTTTCGAAGACCAGGAAGAACATTTGCTGCACACCAAACGCTTCTCCAAAGACTCGACGGAACTGGACGGGTTAGGACGGTATGTCTTAATCTTATCAGGCAAATACTTGTCTGCAGGTGAATTGTGAATGTTCAGGTAACTTAAAAGCGGACGTCTGCATTCGTTGTTATCAGCACGAAAGCTCGCAGCTGCCCATCGAGGTAGCAAACCTGTTTCTGCATCAGTTCCCGCATGGTCCGCTATTTTAAAAATTTTCAAAAAAATATTGCGCAGGTTTCCTCGCATTGTTCAAGGATGGTTCGCGGTCGAAAATTCACTTGGAAAGCAGAAACATTGAATGACATGCTCACCAGCGCTTATGAAACAGGAATAGACAATTGTGAAAGTGTTGGAGAACAGCTGCATGAGAAGGCAAATCTGCTCCTTCGATGAAGTTTTCGTTTTGTCCAGGTTCACGAGCCGCTGCAGAACTTCACTGCGAAACTCCAGGAACAGTTCCAACATATACTCAACGTTGACGTTCTTCAGCAGCAGAACTGCTAGAAGGTCCTCAGCAGCGATCTTCAATGCATAACGAAAAAAATCTTTGAAATATCGACGCTGCATGGCAACTTCCGGAATCTCATCATTCCAGATATACGACTGATGCAACATCGAATCCGTGAGCGATTTAAAAAGTGACACTTACTTTCGGAGTCAAATATAAGTCTTCAAGTCGAATCCGACATGCTTGCAAAATCACATCCTTGAAGTGAGAAATTGCGCCCCATTGACGCGATATCACGGGAAACCATTGCATGATTTTCTCGCAAGACAAAGACATCGTTCCACTGGACGTATTGAATTTAAGACCTTCAACGAAAACGGTTCATGGCGGCAGCAAATCTCAGGTTTTCAAAATGAAATAAACTTACCATGGTACACTTGTCTCGCAAGAAGGTATAATTCAGCCGCTAGCAAATTATCTTTGCTTTCAACAGCAGACCAAATGGCTTCGGGGGCGTCCATGAGAATGCATATTTGTCCAGCCAGGGAATAATAAGCTAGCCGCTTCATTTTCCTGAAAATTTACAACCTTTTTAGTTTTTACACCAGTTTGTCCATGACCAATTTCGCTGCACGAGAAAAACGTTTCGTAACACGAATCGTTTTTAATTCGCAAGGGGAGACATTAAGCGAGGACATGAGTCGAAGAGAATGCTTGCGACTTCCAAGATTTTCCAGGAACCTTGAATAAATTTACAAGGCGGCGAATTTCTAAGAATGCCTGAAACTTGAAAATCGAAAGGGGCCACAATTGCTGAATTTTGAAAGTCTGAAAATCCACGTTGTACGCACATGAAGCCATCTGAATCATATTTAGCAATGTCTATATGTGAGAGTTTGAGTGCATTGAACCCCCAAAAACTGTCCGTTAATGCTCAGGAAAAACGGTTATCTTTTAGGCTCTTTGTGAATACGTTAATTTCCTAGTCTAGAATAAAAAATTGCTCCGAACAGAAATATCCGGTGCAATGCTGCTTGCACACTCAAATTTCCGGCGGAAGTTTTACCAGCCTCCATAGGAGGACAGGAAAAACATTACGCGAAATTTTTGGGCCATAAAATTTATTCCTCAGAACTTCAACTGATGGAAGCGGCATGTTCAAATTGGACTGCCAAAATTTGGGGAAGAAAGTCTGTTTGACTCTCCCTGATGTGTTGCTGTGCATTTTTTAGTACGCGATTTTTTACAATGTGAGCCTAGAAAATTGAAGTGTGTGTAATCTTGTGACTTTGAGTGGCATTAATATTTCAGTTCAAAATTTTCATGCAAAATTCCTCAAACTAAATTTTTCTCTGCTATGTTTGCATTAAAGCAAAATACAAGAGGCCACAAA
>CAJPEX010005415.1:1342-16466 GCA_905338405.1 Notodromas monacha | reverse complement strand
AGTTAACCAATGTTAACAAACCATGTCCTGGATTCAAGATCATGGATAGAGTTCAGAGAAACTTGAAGCCACTTTTGAGGGTTCCTGGGGCTGGTGGTTCTGCTGGGGTCTCAGCCATGGCAACTGAGAAGTTGGACTCCTTGTCCAACCAACTCTCCCCTGCCTATTCTTCTCCAAGAAGTGAGAAGAATAAACAGTCAATTCAAATCAGGGATCTAAGGTCTCAGCAAGTGGAAAACCTTGGGGATGTAGTGGCTGCTTTGGGGAGGTTGCAAGTAAGCACATATTTCCTGCATTACTTCATTCTAAGTATAGTAGCTGAGCTTGAATATGATATGTTCCCATTTTGTTTTTACATGTGAAAAAACTAGATTTCTTCTACAGTAAATTTAGGATGCACATTGCATTCCAAATTAAAGTTTAAAAATGGTGTTGAAAAATCTATACACAAAGCTGCCTCCAGTGATCTCTGATGGTCAAACCAAAAGGCACAAGCATGCAAAAATATCCTGGCACCATGGGATGGAATTTGACCTGCCACTTGTTCAGGGGTTAAAAGTGACAGAAGTATTTTTGAATGATATTCGCCATTTAATAAATGTACAGTGAGACCCCCACATAGGGACGCCTTGACATGGGGACGATTCAACATGGGGACATTTATTTTTCAACAAAAAAATCATAAAAAGGCCCAACATGAGGACACTGACTCAACCTGGGGACATTGCAGGATAAAATACCAAAATAAATTTTAGGAAAATTGATTTTTATGAGGTTTAATTGCAAGATACAGATGTTTCCAAGGTATAATCTAAGGAAAAAAATTATTTGGTACTTTTCCCATCATTTTCCCATCCATTCAGCTAATTTTAAAAATGCCCTATAGCACAGAGGGACTTCCTTCTAGCTCTCTTTGTGACATGGATGTTATTTTTCCAGATACCAACTTTTCAATTTACTGTAAAGAGGTACACTATTCAATGTTACAAATGTTCTTATTGGTTTGAAAAGATATTTATTGAATCAAAGTCGAGTGGCAAACATTTTTTTTCATGAAATTCTGAAAAATGTTTCTTCCATAAAGCACCAATTAAAAATTATACAATGTAAGTCTATGGGAAAACAAGATTCGACTTGGGGACAATCCGACATAGGGACACTCTTGATGCACCAATTATGTCCTCATCTGGGGGTCTCACTGTATAACACATTAATTTAGACAGCATGCATGCCCAACAGGTGTTCAGCCGTGTTCAGTCTGTTTCTAGATAATTCAAAATCAAGTATGAACAATTTAGAAATGATTTTTTGAGAAGTTCATCTGGTAATAAACTTGAAATTCGATTCTCGCAGATATAATTATTCTTCGGACGCTAGACGGAGACGCCAACGCGCCAATTCCTCCCTCACAAGAACCATGGAAGGCATTCGCAATCAACTCCGCATCGAAGACCTGCCAATTTTCGCAATCGACGCCCTGCACGACCCCGAGGACGAGACCCAGTCGCGCAAATTTCAGGAAAAATCCGCCGCCCTGTGGGACGTCATCAGAGACTTTTCTCGACAACCCGTTTCCAACGTTCAGGCTGTCAAAACCGAGTTGGAAGAACTCAATCGGCGTTACAAAAGACTCCAAAAATCTGTGGAGAAAAAGGACGAGGCTCACGCGCAAGAAATAAAGGCGATTAAAGCCAAACAAAAGGAACTTCGCAGGGCGCAAAAGGACGAGGAGAATAAGTGGGAGTCCCTCCTCGACTCGGTCAAGGAATCGTACGAAAATTCCTGCGCAGAAATGCGACGAATGTCGTCGGATCATCAAGCAAGCATGAAGAAGCTGGAAGAACAAAACGCGGAACTCAAAGCAAAGTACCAGAGGCAAAAGAAGAAGGTGCAAGATTTGCAAGCAGCGCAGAATCAACGACAAGAGCCATTCGGAGGTCTTCTTGGTCCATGCACAGGTCCTCGTCATCGTCCATGGTTCTCATGAGTGTGCAGTTCTTATTGTAAAAGATAAGAAGAGGAAAAGAATAATCGAGTTTTGCTCCCTTTTCTCTTCATGCTTTCGAAAAAAAAACCGAATTTTGATTTTCTCATCTCCACAAAAGCCAAACTATAAATAAAAACAGAAATCTGGTTCCCTCCGAAACAGCGAATATGTTTGACGAATGGATTCTTTTCTGCTGACTTTAAAATCCCCAACATTCCACTTACTGTATTTCTATAAATTTTGCCGGATCAGGTGTTCATCATTATGAGGTGTAAAACCCACTGATGACATCTCAGAACCTACCGCATTATTCGTTTTATTCTTTTGATTTTGCGTCTCAAACCTGCCACAAAAAAAAAGAAGATTGAATTCATGGATTTTAAGAGGGTGGCTGAACATTTCAATTAGTCTACTGCGAGAACGTTTTTTTTTTTTCATCAATGAGTTGTGCATATAGTAAAAAGCTTCTGAACTTGCGTATGAGCAAACTAATGACGTTCCATATCCTAATCTGCACGTGCCAATAAATAGAAAGCAACAACGGGTTTAATCTGCGCTTTTCTTGTATACTGTGCATTGCTTATGCAATTTTCATTGAGTGAAATTGCACAGATGTCGCTTCTGTTTCACCTTTGCTGATGACGCGTAGCCTATTCAGAGAAATATACTGTACTGCATATATATGCAATGAAGGCATTCTAAAAATGGAAGCGTGTTCTTTATTATTTGAGCTTTTGAAAATCCCACAAATATTTCCGAAAAATCCGATAATTTTGACGGAAATATGCTAATACACAGGTGGACCCCAATTAACACGGAATTCAAGGGACCAGAATAAATTCTTTACAGAGAATTCCTAATATAATATGGGGAGAGAACCCAATACAGTATGTGTATATGCTGGGGAAACATTTTTTCGTTACACAGAGATGATAATCTTTGTAAAGAGAGTCCAACTGCATTATGTAAAATGTCCGTACAATGAATTCGCGCATATATAGTAAAGCTTTTTACGGTCCCTGCTTCTATAATCGCGATGTTTTTTCAATCTTGACAAAACGAACTTTTTATTGAAATAACTTTCAGGCCCCACTTGTTTTGTGGTAAAAAAATATTATAGTGTGATAGTATTTATATACCTTCCTATACATAGGCAGCAAATTTTCACTTTGAAGCAAATGCAATATTAGTTTTAAAAAAAAATTTGGTAGATTAAAAAATTAATCTAAAAAACCACGTTTTCAAAAAGCAAAAAATAACCTTAAATGTACAAACAAACGGACAAGAAAGCAAGTTAATAAAAACGTGTTAATATGGGAATTTTATGATTAGCCACTGATAATCCTGCTGGAATAGTTTATGAAGGTACATTAGAATTCTGATCATCCAGACTTCGTTCACCCTAATTTGAATAATCCAACAAATCATTCTAAATTCTCTTACAATTTTTTGATACATATCTTATATTTTTAACGCACAAGTTGCAAGCAATAATTTACGCATGAAAATTCATTTACAAATGTCATTCGGTTCTTTGAATCACATTAAAAAACAATAAATATTTATGCAACGATTTTAAAGGGAAACTTTTTGTAGTTGCATGATGAAGGGCGAAATACAGTACTGTAGTGTACTCTGTAAGTTCATTATCCATCATCATCTCCATGAAATGGATGATGCAAAATTTGACATGAATTTGTGGGATGTATTAGGTTTAAAGATTAATATTTTCGGACAGGGGTAAATTTTGATACACAGTACGGTATTCTTAAAATATCAACGTAATTATTGCCGAATGCAGAATTGACAGTCGATCGGTTAGTTTCCTTGGTTCGAGTTTTTAAAATATAAATGCGTACAAGACTTTTGAACTCTGATACATAACAGTAAAAAATTGTCACAATCCAGAATCACTATAATGCAAGGGAGTCTCATTTTAACAATTAAACGTACCTGAGAAAAATAAACTTCATGTTTTTAAGATTTCTGCTCATATACTCACACCCACCAGCAGGGATCCAGCTTTCAAAATTTTGTTGGATGCAAATACTTGAAATTCTTTTGAAAAAAAAAGGATTGGAATTTTTCCAATAAAATTTGAAATCATTTCCACGACATAAAAAACCTTGCGCTGGAACAAATTGTGTTTCTTGAATCGACAAAATGCATAGGTCCTGTCTAAAAGCGAAAAACAAAGTCATTCATACATACATATATCGGAAAGGAAAACGATTTTTAGTTTATAAATTTCCCGCCCAGGATCACTATAGCCCTATCGTGCCCTAATGAAACCCAGAGGATCCCAATTAATGGAGAAAAATGGGGGGGCCATTATTCCGATTGCCGATTGTATAACCGAATCGCGTTCAAATCCCATCATCCTCTCCACGCGTGAATGACCTCACCGTAACCTAACCTGATTTGATCCAACTGTACTTATTGCACCAAGGCAGTATATATATACACAGACCTTGCTTTTCGAGTGCATAAAAAAAAAACAAGAATCACAAGCACCAAGAAATTAAATAAAAAAATAGAGAAAATAAATAAGGAGAATTGAACAATGGGGAAAAACCCGTTGGGAGCCGCCATCAAGAGACCAGATTCACACTCGATTGTTCAGTCAGATTGCTGGGCGAAGCAATGGTGTGAATTAATAGCTGTCGCGATAGGAATCTGGGTCGTGCTGCGAGTCCATCTGTTGAGCAAAAATCTAGAAAGAGAGAGAGGGAGAGAGGCAGAAAAAGAAAACAGATGATTATATTTTATAACAACAGCGACCCCAACGGCAACTTATTGCCAGCTGCTTATTGCATGCAACTCGACCTCGTCGTCGTCGCTGATGCTTTTCCATGCACTACTGTACAATAAATACTCATATACTCAACCACTGTGCTGAAGAGCATTATTGCCACTCGGGTCCCGAATAACTTATTGCCATCTCCCCAATTCTTGTCAGAAATTAAAATTATAAACAGCACTTGTGCACACGAGGGGTGTCTGATTTCTGTATACGCAGTCTGCTTTTCTTTTTTTTTAATAAGCTTTCAATTAGTTAAAAAAAAAGCAATAATTGAGCAGTTTTGATCCTCAACCTTCACATTTTTTTTTATAAATTGCAGCACAATATATAATCTCTTTAAAAAAATTATTGCTTACAACGAATGAATTTTTTTCAAGTTCCTGCACAATAATCACGATTTTATTGGTCCCAATGGTTTTCTTTAAAAAAAACAAGATTGTAACGTATTTAGAAGAATTTACCACTTTCTATAGGACCTGCAGGAGGTGCATTCTTGCCATTTATAACAAATGTGCTTATAAGCTTGACAAACCGACAAAAGTGTGTTCCAATTTCTGAATGCTTGCGGGAAAATTTTTCCAAAAATATCCGACTCTGTTGCAAAAGTATAATTATCTCTTCTGTATCCACTCGAATGGCAGTTGAAAATCTCTCCAACAATTACTGAAAGGTATCATGAAAAATTGTTCCAAACCTTCTCCAGCTATGGCTTTTGAAATCATCAATCATTTGCAAGTACTCTACTGTACAGCGTGTACTGTACAGTATCATTGATGGTTCAGAAAAATAGCCATTTTGAAGTTTCAAGGGCCGGGAAGAAGTGCAAAAATTATAGTTTTTTGAATTTTGCAAGTACAGTACAGCCTTGGGCATATGCAGGGGCTCAGAAATGTTTACACATCAGCTATGGGGAGAACAAAAATAAAAGAGGCCTAATATAAACATATACAGTATTGACATTTTTCCCAAGCGATATGGCATACAATAAATCCAACATTCTGTGCTGATCAGGCGTATCTGTTGCCCTCACTTCACAGCTTCAAAATAATAATAATAATCATCCACAAGTAATTTTAATGAATAAAAAAATGCCTGGTATTTTTTATTCTCGTGTATAATACCAAATCTTATACAGTCCTCGTCATTTTGTTTACCTGAGCTCTAATCCTCAACAAGAAAAGCTTCATTATTATTATTATTTTCCGTACCCATGCCGAATTCAAAATGCTACCCTTCCCGCCTCATTCAGACCCATCGCATCGCAACCCTAATCCCCGGACTTTTATCCTCGGAATATATATATAGAAGCTAATTTTATCGCATCATCTCTGACACAAGCCTCGCCGTTTCTGAAAGGATTAACTACTGCTGGGGGTATTTTGGACGCGTCACGTTTGACCCAGTTCATGGGCCAGGGTTTCTTTTGGGCGCGTTGAGTCAGAAGTGCACATCAAGCTGTATACAGCGTCGGGACTGCAAAAGCGCGCGGGGGTTCAATCGACGCCGCCCGCATTATGTGTCTCCACATTCCTTTTTTTCTTCTGATAATTGTGCGCGCACTTTTTCATTGAATTGCTCTCCGAGTTTCTCAACTATGGCTTCTTTTTTTTCTTTCTTTCTTTTTCGCAATGCCATCTATCCTACTTGTTATTTCGGCCTTCCGACAGCCCCGGGAAACGAGGATTCGCTTCGCAGGAACTGCACTGTGCTGAACCCATGCTTCATGGAACCAATCGGGTTCTTCAGTTGTCAAAATGCGAAGTGTTGTCCATTAATACAGGTAGTGTGATACACGCGCAAAAAACGGAAAGGAAGAAAAAATAATGAAACAATTTTCAGTCAAACAGAATTAAGGTGAAATTATTATGAAATGGTTGTTCGATCCGAATTCCGAATACAGCAGAACTCCAAGTACAGTATATCAATAATTCAATTAATGTTCAGCTGCTTTTCAAGAAGTTTCCCCGAATTTCGATTCATTCAGGATTTGCCATAAATACTCGGCTTAAACATCCTCGCATTTCAACTCGAGCGTCACTCAATTTAACAATAAATAATCAGGCTGCTTTTGCACTATTGGCAACATTTACAGGCATTCGCTGAAATTAAGTCACGTGATCGGAAAATACAACTTTGCAATTGTCATTATTTTTCTGACTCACCTGACGAAGTATTGTTTTCAGGTGTTGAGAATATGAGTTTTGATCCACCAACGTTTGCGAGGAAAACAGTACAAATGCAGCAAATCCAATTCGAAGCATTTTGAAATGGACTCAAGTATTACTTTCCTGTTGTCCACATACTCGGAAAAATTATCACCCACAAGTAATTTTAATGTGAATGCATTCTGGACATTCTTCTTATCGCAAGTGTACGAATGATGACCTGATAAGTACAATGAACATGACCTGAGGTTAAAAAATATCGACTTAGCTAACTTATTTTCACACGCAGTCTTGATTTTTGCAAATTAAAAAGCCAGTGACGCTCGAAAATTTGGGAATACTTTCCCATTACTGGGATGCCAACGTATTTTAGCGTCATCCAAATTTATTTACCCGGGAATCACTGGAATAAATGGTTGACGTGGTGTATAATCTGCAAGGAATCTAGCAGTAGCAATATGTTTACGGTATATTCACTACAAGAGAGAAACGAAAAAATACGTGTGGTTGGTTTTTAAGAGAAATTCCACAAGACTTTTTCCGAATTTGAAGAAAACCGAAGTGGAAGAGCGATTACGCAGCTCCCAAGCTAGATTGGATTTTTTTTAAAGTCAAAGAGGGATAAAAATGAGACAACAGGCAACCGTGCCAGTTTGAGTGAGACTGATGCTATATTCATGATTTCAAACACCTTATATACACAGAACAACAAGCATGAGCATATAGGCACTTCTCAACAATAAAACAAGTCCTGAAAACCAGGAAATTTTTCAAGGATAAATTCATACAATTGCGTAATTCGCGACTCGAATTTACAAAGCAAATATCTTGATAGATTTTGAAGATACAAAATCACGCAAAGTCTTAAATTCAAGATCACAATGTTTCCAACACTTTTTATGATAACAAAAATGTTGATACAACGCGTAGTATTTGAGATATTTTGATTTCCGCAAAATTACTTTTCCACCATAACTCTTTGCTGATAAAATCTGCACACATTTCTGCCTGATGAAAATCGCTAAAAACCAGGCGCAGTGAATAAAAATAAAGTTCTCCCACTTGGGGCATTCAAAAGGAAGAATACAGTTTTTCAGCTACAAGGTTTCACTGAAAAGTTCAGGCTGCAAGTATGAACATGTGTTAGCTACAAGGTTTCACTAAAAAGTTCAGGCTGCAAGTATGAACATGTGTATTCTCTAAAATTGAATTTCATTCATTGTTGGCCAGATGACTAAGTTTCTATACATACTTGGAGGTGGATTTCATGTCGCATTTAATTCATGCAACAAATACGGTACTGTATGAATTAAGATAAAAAGAGCTTATATGGAAAATAATCTATTCGGTGTCGCATATTTCAGAGTAAGGGTGCGGGATGTGCGAAAACATTTTGATATGTCGCTGCTTAAGATGATAATGAATTGTATACGAAGTTACTGTCGTTTCATTGAAGCTTTATTTTCGGAAATTGTGGCTTCTGCCAGCATAGCTTTACACGTGAATAAGCCTCCCAATGCTCCTTGATTTTATTCTCGACGTTGAAAACGTAATATTTATTGTTCAACACATGTTAATTGAAAAATTACTTGGTTGATGGAATTTTCTGATAGTGCATTATTAAAATATTATCAGTAAGTCCAGTAACCAAGGCCAGAATAATTGGGAGAGAAAAGCTTTCGAACGCTGGCACAACCTTATAGGCGTTCAATAATTGAGTAGACTTTGAAAAAAATGATGCAACGCAAAATGAACAAAGTGGCGGATCCAAGCGATACGGGTATACTGTATATCGATCCTGAATTACGGAATGGAAATTATTCAAATACGATAAAATTGCTGAAGATTACGAAATAAATGACCCATGATTTCTTGAGCCCACGAAAGAATGCAAGGTCACTGCTGGGACATGATAAAAAAAGGTAAAAAAAAAAGAGCTGCTCAAGTATCCCAGGAGCTGTCAGGCTGTTAGCAAGCATGAAAATTCAGACTCCGGAACGCATTTTTAAAAATCAAGAGCGACTTCCCATTGTGCCACGGGGGCAACGCAATTTTGCCCCACGGCATTCAATATTTCATTCATCGAATGACCTCTTCTTTAAAATTATACAAAAGAATTAATACACTGCCAATTGAATCAAAATCGTCGCAATGGCATCAGGGCTTTTTTTTTATCATTTTTATTCTTCATTCGCTTCTGAAAAGCACCGTAAAAGCGGCTCCGTGAAGCATTTGATGCTTGTAACGTTTGGTCTTGACATTTTGGGGACATATACGTGTTCCGCATTTTTTTTCAAACTGGACCTTTCGACCTTTGTCATATCCGTCAAGTGAAATAAAAAATTGTAAAAAATTAAAGAACACCTTATTCGCAGAGAATTTTCATAATTTTTTGTTTCGGCAAGCAGGATGAATTGGAAATCCCAGAACAGACCATAAACGCTTCTGTTTTTTCATTATTATTTATTTTACCACTGCAGTATCTTCGGATAAATAATTTTGCGTTTCATTTGTGTAATTCATACGAATAATACAGTAGCAATATTTCTGAGTACCCAATGGAAATATTCTCGAAAAAGCAATTTGGGCCGCAGAAATTCACATAACGCATGAATTACGTAGTAGAAAATATGGCTCCGTGCTCTCGAATTTCGGGCGATTTGTTGAACGAATTCGAGTATGGCACGTACCGTATTTTGCCGAAATCGACTATTATAGGGTGCAATTTTATGAAAAACGGCAGTCTCAGTCACTGCATGGTTTGCGTTTACAATTTTGTGATCGATCAATATATGCTGGGAAGCCATTGATTCATCGCACCAAAATCATCGCCAATTAGGACCACAAAGAGAAACCAAAGCTTTCGTTTTTAAGTTCCTTTTGGCAAAATTGCGATCGGCAAAATTATTCCGAGGATGCTTCACGAGGATTGAAATGAATTTTTTTTACCGGAATTCGAACTTTCCATTGGTGTACGGAAAAAAAACTTAAATTTTTTTCAAGCGGAATATTTTGAGAATTTTTCTCTTGATTTCATATAGTGTAGTACTGTATTCCCCGGTCACATTGTCTCGGATAGAATACAAAAGCAGATCAATTTGAAATCTGCACTCTAGAAACAGCAGATCGTGGTGCCATCTAGTTTCCACAGGTTGGCTTCTGATGCAACATGAAGTATTTCCATCCGGGAATAACAAGAGACCTCAATTACAAAGAAGAAAAAAAAGCATAATGAATGCGTTACGGAGCATGGCTGGCAATAAATCAGAAGGTCAGAGGAAAACATCCGTTTACTGTATAAGAATTCTTTGTGAAGAGATTTTTCTATGGAGAAAAGTTTCAAAAAAGCTAGTGTAGCCAAATTTCCAAAACTGAATGACTGAAAGCTGAGTTTGAGACTCAAATTCGGAGACATTCGTAGGTCTACAATTTATGAATTTGAAAAAAATAAATGAAATTCAGATAATCCAAGATAGCTTCAATTAAATCCGACAATAAAACAGTACCTAATCAAAATCCCCCCTCCAACAATAATCCATCATACAGACCCATGAAACCCAGGTCACGTCATCGTCGTCGCCCAGAATCCTCGCGCACCGTAAATAATCCCAATAATCGGTGAAAAGGAACCACCAGCAGCACAAAAATGCCCCACGGGTGTTTCTGAATTTGCAGTTCAATACAGTTTAAAGTACGGGATAGCCTTTTTGGACAAGTGAAATAAATATAATACTGTATATATAAAAATAAATAAACGCGGCTACTGATGCTGCTGCTGCTGCACAAAAGCGGGCGCTGACGTGACGGGCCTCCCTGCGCGAGATACGATTCTTTAATGCTCCAACGGGAATTTAAAAATACACACGGACGTGATTTCAAGGAACCCTGACCGACATTTGCCCACGTTTTCGCGACGGGTGGCCGAGCACTGGATGTTACATACCCGTGAGGTAAATCACTCATCGAGTAGGACTAGAAGCACACTGTTGCTTCTCATGCACCAAGTGCGGTAGCCGAAGGAAATAAAGGAAGGAGGTTCAAAAAGATATACTGTACCTGACTCAGTTAATGGACCACTCTGTTGGAACGTATCGAGGGGGGCAACACATTTCAGATGATGACCTTCGAATATGCAATGGTTCAAAATGTTGCATCTTATGCAGCAAGTGCGGTAGCCAAAGGAAATAATGGAAGGAGGTTCAAAAAGATATACTGTACCTGACTCGGATAATGGACCACTCTAGTGGTATGTATCAAAGGGCAACGCATTTCAGATGATGAACTTCAAATGTGTAACGTGTTATGTTCAAAATATCTATAAGCTCACTATTGCATCAATAACTGCAGTGGTCAAAAGAAAATGATCAAGGAGGCCCATGTGTGTACCTCGGATTATGGACTCCAGTGGATGAAGCTGAGGATAAAGCATTTCAGATAATGAACTGATGTTTTGATTCACATAGCAGATTCCTGATTCAGGTAATGGACTGAACAAAAACGGAATGTACATTTGAAATTTCAAGGTTTCTCAGAAAATACTGAGGCAGACGGCCTCATTCTTATATTTGATTTTAGCTTCTTATTTGCATAAAGCAAAGTATGTCCCATTACTTGGGTTTTTGCCATAATTGTTTATATCTTTGTTGAGCAGGAATCCATGTTGTTATCAATAAAATCAATTGCTAGGATATTTTCAAGGAATCTGGAATAAAATAGCAACACCATATAACTTTAAAATACAGTTCATAAAACTTTTTGGATTTCAATCTAAAGGTACTGTTTATTAAAAAACAATAATAATGGAGGACTCAAAGTACATTTTACTATATTTCAAAACAATGTTCTTGCTTGAATTAGGTTCAGATATTTAAATTTAAATCAATATAGACTTGGTAAATTACTCACCATAGAACATTATTTTTAAATGGATTCATTGAAACTGTATCAAGTAGTAGAGCGTCCGCAGTGCGTACAAAAAAAAAAAAAAAAGTGATTGCAGAAGTGGGATTTGAACCCACACCTGCAGAACCAGACTGTGACCTGAACACAGCACCTTGGACCGCTTGGCCATCCTGACAACTTAATGTTAATTGATGCGTTTTCAAGTAGGCAAATTAATTCAAGGTGCAAAAGGCCACAGACACACGTTACATGAAATCCTTATTATTACCCCCCAGACCCCTGTAGGATCCTACTGGTTGTTCCTCCCACTGCGGATGGTAATTTTTTTAACATAGTGGACGCTGAAATTTATTCTGAACATTATCATTGAAACCAGTTTGCATTCAAGTAAAATGAGCAGCTGCAAATGCCACATCGGTAGCATGGATACAATACAACGTATGAAAACAAAAAATACGAATAGAGTTATGAAAGTAAAACTCGACTGTTACCCAAGACACGAGCAATGCACTGACAAGCCCGGTCAAATTGCGACGAAATGGAGGGAGCCCATGATGGGTCGAGAAAAGAAGCCCGCCGTCGCGGGGTTGCTCTTGACCTCGTCTCGGATCCGCCACCCAAGGTCACACCCCAGAAATGCTTCTCTCGCCCCTTTAGCGCCCAGGAAATGCAACGCATATAAACTTCTTTTTCAATGTTTCGTATTTTCCACCTGAGACGACGTTAGCCTATATATAATCCCCCTATAAAGTACGTCATAAGCTCATAATCCACGAGAGATTTACAATCGCCGCTTTTAAAAGGCGTGTCCCACATCGTTAATGTGAGTCTTGAACTACGCCATAACCTTGATTGTTTTGTCTTTGATCAATACAATTACACGATAGTCCAACGGCCATAGATTTTGTGCATTTATTTTTTCGAGGATGGAAATCTGCAGAGGACACAGAAAAAGCTGAGACACGATGGTCTTCAATCGATAATTATTATCGCGGAATCATGAATAATTTTACTCGACAGAATTCTTGAGATTTAAAACAAGGTGTACATGAAAAATATCGGCTTAGCAATAAAAAAAAAATCAAGATGACTAGAATTTCGATCGATCACAGTCCGCCCAGTCCCTACAATTATAATTTGAGTTTCATCATCAAGTCGACTGAAATTTCATGACATTTTCCTTTAAATAAAAATAATATTGCATGAGATATTCAGCATAAAAATTATTCAGAAGACCAACAAAATACAGTACTGTGTAAAAAAAAGACCTCATGAGAAGTGAGCGGGAGCATATAAACGAAAAATCAGATGTTTTCTGAAGGGTAATTCATGAGGGGATCTGCAAAATATATGTTCGGTTTGTACATTTTAAACTTTTTTGCAATGTTTCTTTTACGTATTTTGTAAAAATTATTTGTAATTTTTTTTTTACGATTTTCAAATCTCCGTTGAATTGATCGAATTATTAGCCCGGATCATCGTGGTTCTACTTCTATTCTACAATACCTCACATTCTCTGGGAAAATATAGAGTAGAATCTCAGAAAAAGCCTTTCTTAGGTCCATTCTCAATAGCCACAATGCTAAATGTGTTACTGTATAACGATGTTTTGTTACAATGAAGCTATTTTACTGGTCCCAATGACATCGTTGTAACGACATTTGTCCCATTGAAGTAAAAGAACTAGCTGCACGACTCAAAATCTTTTCGCGTTTGCCACAAAAAAATGGATGGAAATAATCCCATGGTTTTAAGAAGGATTCATCTTCATATTCTTGTTAAATGGTCTTGGGGGTACTAAATTGTGAACCCTTTTTCGGCGAGAAATTTCGCGCGAAGATGTATTCCGAATGTGAAAGAAACATGTCTTTCGATCTCATTCAAAATGCAGTGCAATATTCGAAGACTGATGGGGGAAAAATAAATCATGTCTCCCTTCCAAGAAAAAAAAAATGCCAAAACGGGATCGTGGAAATTTTCCCTCATGATGTCATCAATTTTTTTTCAACCTCTAAATTCGTTTATTTCTGTTTCTTATGATTCACATCATCTACAATTTTAAGCGAAATTGGAACAAAATTTCAGCAAATTCTAGCAAAAATTGGAAATAAAGCTGCATTTTGAATTGACCATATTTCCAAAAATGTTGCAAATAACACTACCCTTGATACGCACTTACAAATCTTTTTCCACAGCTTGGACATGGTCAACCTGATCGATATATCCTTGGGCAAAACTAAGCTTCAGCTAAAGTCATCTTCCATAATACCAAGGTAATAAAAAAATCAACATTCAGTAATGCCCGAATCATAAAAAACCCCCGGATTAACCAGAGAGTTTATTGAGTTGGGAAACGCGTGGCTTCATTTGGGTAGGTTGAAAAAGTGAATACCATTTTTTTCCAAATTATTCGATCTATTTATTTATTCAAACATGTTCGACCAACAGGAAGATGCTTAATCTCTTGTTGACAGCATATTTGATATATTTCTTTCTGTTCTCTGGAATAGGTTTTCAAAACTTCAGCAAAGACAATACTTGATAGCTCAATTTTGACTATAAGCCAGGTTTGACCCTAACATTTTGAATTATGGATGCTTAAATTGCATTGACTCCTGAGGAATTGGTCAGAGACAAACTGAAAATGCGAATTAGGGAAATATTTGATTTGGTGAAGTTCAACTTGATGAGATTCAAAGGTATTATCTATTATTGCCTACCAGAAAAAATACTACAGAACCTATTCAATTGAATTGAATTGAACAGCAAGCTCTATTTTCCGCTTTTCAGTTGTCACAAGTTTCAAGCAATGTTCCTGCATCCAAACCCCCTCCTCTCCCGACCCAAATTCATTCAAACACATTCACATCAGAATGGAAAATGGAGAAATAAGCATCCCAAGATGCACAATTGCACAACAGATGTAAATACAGTACATACACTTTCTTCCCAAAAGCAACATTTCAGTGATACAAATTGCAGCATCAGGCAATTATTGATCCCAAATTAAGTAAGCACAAGGTGTTCAGCCGGCTCCGAGATAAGGTTTAGTTGATTGGACAATATGGAGACCTATTCTAACTCATATACGGTAATCTAACGAGACGTTTAAAAAGGACTGTTCAATAATTCACTCGCTTTAAAATAATGCATTTATTCAAAAATACTGTTAATCTCTAGAGTGGGTCTCATACCCTGAGGAGACAGCTTCATCAATACAAAAATCGGCAAGATTTTCATGCTCCGTGGCTTGATCTAAACTTTTTT
>CAJPEX010005414.1:0-16466 GCA_905338405.1 Notodromas monacha | reverse complement strand
ACACAAGTCAATAGTAAAATTTGCTGGGAGTTTGACTCGCAATTAAACCTCTGCTGTGCAATTTCACCTGTGGAGAGACATTAAATGTTAAATGACGCATAGAAAACATGCCATTTGACATTGCTTTTAAATTTGACCACTTTGCAATTGAACCGTATAGTCCAGCAACATATTAGGGTCGAATTACAAGGTACTGCTTGTATTTGATATATAATTCAGGTTAGTCTGAATCATATGGGCATGGACAGATTCCTTTTGGTAAAAAAAATTGTTATCATGAAATCCTTCGGAGTTGTGTCCTAGAAACCATTTTTCTGGTTCCAAACCTTGAAGACTTGCCAAGTTCGGGTGGCAAATACTGAACAAATAAAGTAGGGAATCATAAGAGCTGAATTAATTCAATACAAATTAAAAAGTCCTCAAGAACTATAGAATAACATTTCTAAGCCAAAATTAAGAAGGGTGTTATACATTGTCCATTGTTTTTGACCAAACCCTCTTGTACCAACCATAAGAGTACAACAATGCTGTTCAACAAATTTGGATGTCATAGAATTTCAAAAAATCCATCTAGTTCGGTTTTCATGACAGAGGCAATAATGACAAACATTTCCTGGAATTCTTTCATTCACAGATACTTTTACTGAGACAGGTTTCTCAAAACAGAAATTTTTGAAAGATTTTTAGCAGAAATATTCACATTTATATCTTGTTACCCGTGATTTACAAAAGAAATGAATGTGAGGAAAGAAAAAAACCCTTGGTTTCTGCCCATTTTTCAGCTTTGGCAAGAAATTTTGTGTGGCACTGAGTCAGTTGGCACTAAATCAGGGTTTCCCTCAGGAATACAATAAAGGGAGATTTGTTCAGGTGAAATTTTTGGCAGTAAGCAAGCATGGCACTAAATCAGGGGTTGGACTGTAGTTTGTCTTGGGGAAACCAAAAGATAGTTTCAGAGACAAGAAAATAGTAAAAACCAGCAAGACTTGTACAAAATTGTCTCCACTTCATGCCCATTTCAGCTCAAACCATTCACTTGTACGAAGTGTGCATTAGAAGCCATTCCATAAGATTATCGAGGAAATTCGGCATCAATCTGCGAGAGGAGAGAGACGAATACAGTAAAATGAAGGCATTCCTTGATGCATAGCTAGATACTATATATTTCGTACCTTGGATCAAAAACCAACCACAATATACCGCAATACTGCCCACAAAATGCTCGCTTCGAAAAATCAGATAAACGCCGCCATCATCTACAAATTATCCCAATGGGCACAATGAGAGTGAGACTTTTAGACGAACCCCGTCTCGAAATGTTCAAGTTAAATCTGGTAACTTGCCACGAATCTCGTGACCTCCCCATTTTGATTCTTTTGACGAATGGAATAGCGCGAGGAATTCTCGTCATGGTACATATCCTTTCAAGCGTTGACGTCACGACGAGTAATTTAGAAAAACGAAGACGTTTGTCCTTCCGAGCTTGAAATGGAATGTGACATGTTCCATTGCGTAAGACCTTTCCAAGTTATTGAAGATATCATGTCGCGCGTCAGACTTGATCCCTCGACTATTTTGAAAAAGGCAAGGTGCGTTACACAGCTCCCCATCCGAATTAAAAAAAAAAAAAAGAAGAAACGAAAAGAGCTGTAGGAAATGGCGCATCGTTTTAGTCGTCTTCTATTGAACTGAGGAAAGAGGAAGGTTCACCAAGAGGAAAATTTGACAGGGAATTACAAGCTCGTGACACACAGTGCTCAGCATATAAATAAATATGCTATATCAAAGAAGAAGAAGAAAAAAAAAACACGCACGCCCACTCACACGGGGAAAAAAGGTTAATTTCGCTGCTCATCAATCCGGGAAAAAAAAAAAAAAAAAAAAAAAAAAAAATAACAGAAGGTAAAATTTATGTCCAGAAAAAGCAATATTTGTCCTCTCTTTCTCTTTGCAGGAAGCAGTGACGGACTCCACGTCAGTTAGTTGTCGTCGCCGTCGTCGATGTGGTGGTGGTCGTCGTCGTCGCCGCCGCCGCCGCCGCCGCGAGTGGCATGCGTGCCGCCGCCACCACCACCACCACCAGCAGCAGCAGCAGCAGCAGAGGCGGCCAGCAGAGTGTCGAGGTGCGAGGCCCGAGTCCGAGCCTCGAACATCTTGGCCTTGTTGCTCTGCTGCTTGTTGCCCGCAGCCGCCGCCGCAGCAGCTGCAGCAGCCGCCAAGGAGTCGTAGAACCCGTGTTGGGCCAGGAGGTGGGACAAGTAGGCCGGCTTGGGCGCCGTTGGCTGCGGGCGGCAATACAGGCCTGCGAACGGCGACGCGGGAAACGGCGGCTGCGCAGAAACGGCGGCAGCAGCGGAAACGGGCAAATTGGGGAACCTGTGAGCAGCAGCCGACATGTAGAGGCCCGGGAAGCTATTGTGGTGGTGGTGGTTCAGAGAATGCTGTTGCTGTTGTTGTTGCTGGTGCTGTTGTTGCTGGTGCTGCTGTTGCTGTTGATGCTGGGTGGATGCTGGAGGCGGAGGAGGATGGCGAAGAATTGGGTGTTGATGGTGAGCCGCCGCGGCGGACCAGGCCGCCGCCAGGCTCAGCGTCGGCAGAGGGTAAGGCGCCGCTGAGCTCGAGTACCGCCTCGCTCGCTCGCGCCGCGATGATGTCGTCGTCGTCGTCGTCGGCTTGACCGCCGGCTGTATCGGCGTCGCCAGTGTCCGACTCTCGCTGTTCTCTGGAATAATAGGGCAAGAATGGCAAAATATATATTGTTGTCGGAAATAGTATGACTCTAAGTCTTATGCTGGTGCTTGAACGCTTCGAAGCTTGAAATGGCGATTAATGCATGGGGGCGAGTTTAGGCATGGTGTGACACAAGTTTGGCGATACCCTATTATTGGCTGATGAACGCGGGTAACTCCTTTCTTATGAAAGAAAAAAACAAGAATTTTCAGACGAAGGGAATAAGTAATTTGCGTTTGAAGTTGTCAGGTTGCGGAATTGCAAGCCAGGCAATTTCATGGGGCTTTGGCGTGGATTCGTCTGACCGTTTCACCAATGGTTCCACTTCTTTCGCGTCCATGTTTCCTTGATTTCAAACTACTGTATATTGAATACTGTATTACATTGGATATGCAGTACTATTTTAAAATTCTGAAACCGCGTAACTTGGAGTTGGAAATATTCCTGCAAACACTTTCAGAAAGTTACAAGAATTGAATAGGAAGTACTGTTTGAGTACGTATGTTGGCAGCAGTATATTAGAGTATTTTTGCGAGCGTAAAAATAATAATGATAAATTGGCTCCAGGGAATAGATGAGGTATAAAAGAAGAAGAAGTGAGGATTTGAAATGAAATCCTTGCCTTTAAACTTTGTCTCAGACTCCTCTGTTTTTGGAGACTGCTGCTGCTGCTGGTGGTGGTGGTGGTGGATGCTGGCTGCAGCGACTCCGGATTCGACCAGCTTCTCGATGGCGGCCAGCGAATCCCAGCTCGCAGCGTCGAGTGCCGCCGTCAGGGCGTCGTCCGAGTGGGAAGGAAACACCTTGCGAAGCAGCTTCAACTTGGATTCCTTGCTGGGGCGCCTCTGCTGCTGCTGCTGCTGCTGACGTGGGCATGCTTGTCCTCCGCTGCCAGCATCTGGATTGCTGCCACAGGAGTCGGAGGAATAGTCCACGCTTGGGTTCGGACTGCTGCCATTCGTCTCTGGCTTCACGCCGTCTGCTGACGAGACAAAGAGAGAACAAAATTGAAGGAATTGAAAACATCACAGAAAGAGAAAAAAAGAAAGAAGACCAAGAAAAATTCTGCTTTTTCTCTTCTTGTTTCGCTCTATATATATATATATATATATATATTCGCATGCACTCCAGTGCCAGGAGCCCTGGGTTCCGACGATGCACGCCAGGATTTTTAACGGAAGAATATCAATAAAAGCGCGATCCCTGCGCATTCGAGTCTTCCCCTATTTCAAATTGATTGCTTTAAAATTTAATGTTTGAGTAACGAAAGTATTTAGCAAAGGAATTTCATTCTCTTCAAGGAAGGTTGAATTCCTTAGCGAAAAGGATTGAAACCTCATGGAATTCAACTTTATTTGAGGCCAATTTCAGGGTTTTTATTTATTTCTGGTTGCTTTTCAAAAATTGCATTTTAAAAATCAATAAAATAATTCTTGCTAAGTAACTTGGAGGTATGAAGTCCACGGAAGAATACAGAACTGTAATCTGTGTTTGGTTTGCAAGAAGAAATCAAATTATGGAACTGCTGTGCCATGCTGCATTCTTGTTTGCTACTGCCGTTGAACTTTGTTACTTGAATGCCGCGGATGTTTCTGTGTAATTCCGATAGTTCAAAAGGGTTATTCGCAGTCCATGAATCAGCTAAAAAAAAAAGAAAGTGTCGGAATTTACAATGACGTAACTTCTCGTCATAATTAATAGCAGGTTTTCTGTCTTTCTTCGACGGCGAAAATGTTCCGCTTCTTCTCCCAGCAGATTGAAATTGTACACCTGTAGTCCCTGTCATGAATTGCCTACCTTCCGGTTTTCCCCTTCAAAGCTCAAGAACAACAACCCCTTGGATCAAAACTTCTCCTGTGGTGCCGGAACATACGCAGTGCTTTTTATGTTTTGATGCACCCGGTAGATTCCAGTGGATACAGTTTGTAAGGTGAACTAGTTATCCCTGAAGATTATGACGCAGTATTTTATTGCAGAATTGTCAGAAATCGAAACACATTAATGTATGAAGAACACTTCCAAGGGACAGAGAGAACACGTCCCTTGATGGTGTCAAATTGCTCGTCGCACTGCTATTTAAATACACAGGGGCATCGTTATAATTTTTTTGTTGGTTCATACGAAAAATACGCAAGTCTCGTTGAAATTGGCGGCTTACTAGGAAGAGTCTCAACTGGATTCGGCTATACTTGTTCTTTGTTTAGAGTATCATCATCCGTCATTCCTGTTTAAACTTGGGCAATTATTCAAACTTGCTGCAAGGATTATCCCTGCCATCATGGGAATTGCCACCATACAGGATATGCAATATTACTACTGGGCTCATGATCCGCTCTGATACTGCAATATACGTACTGTACTGTACGTGCAGGAATGTACGGTTCTGCAACTACGGACGTTTTATTACTATACGATGAAGGACGAGAAGGACGCATATAATGCCGTTGTCCTTTTATCCATTCCATTATTATTATTTTTTTTTTTTTCTTTTGCTCTTCCTTTCACTCGCATCGTCGTGGACAAGTTTCATTGTGCGAGGCTTCATAATACACCGGCACCCGCGGAGAATTGCTTCTGACGACAGCTAGCAGCACGAGCAGACAATATCCGGAAGGAGACAATGTGCGCGCATCAAACTCGCACGTCCGTCGACACGGAGCAATAATGCGTCGTCGGCGACGATCAAGTCGGCGGTGCCACTACAAAGGCACGGAATTCCGCAAATGCCGCTACTGCATGGCAGTAACCTTCCGTCCGTCCGAACGTGACAGCGATTAGCGTCGACATATGACACGAAGAGGAGTGAGGAATAAAGAAGAGTGAAGGAAAGACGGGGGTCGTCGTCGACGGGTTTCTGCTGCTCGTCGATCGTGCGTAGTCGTCGGGACACAACAAATTAGAGCGGGGTATCTGCTGCTGCTGTGGATGTCGCTGTCGACCGCCGAATCGCTTATGAACATGACAATCCCCCTTTTCACAGTTGCGGAGACTGGCAGCAGCAGCAGCAAGCCAGCAACCGATCTATCCCTTATTCTTCTCTTCTTTTTTTCTGCCCATTATCATCTCCCTCTCCCCCATTCTCATATTATCCTCCTTGCTGTTGGGTGTTGACATCTATATCCATATCTCTCTGTTCCCCCTCATCCTACACAACATTTTTTTTTTTTTTTTCAGAGAGCAAGTGTGTGTGTGTGTGTGTGTGTGTGTACATGCATGGGGTGCCATGTATAGTGTCAAATTGCATTCCATGGCTCAGGGAGTGCATCAAGATGCGTGTGATACCCTGGCTCACTCACTCGTGCCCAGAGACTTCATCAGGGATGACGAGTATGAATTGAACCGAATTCATTAACCAGCATCACGGCGGAGATGATCGAATAATGAAAGGCATCGTTGTGGTATTCTAATTTTCCCATTTATTCCCTTATCCAACGAGTACAGTATGTACAGTACAGTATATAAAGTCTGTACTGTACTACGGTTTTCGTTCATCTGAGAATCAAGTCACTGAACTGCCGCTCGAAATGCGAGCCTTCAAGTCGCGTATGTAGCTGGGGGATAATTGAAACAATGAATCCTCCTGCATGATGATGGTGGAGATGTGCGGTGGTAACATTTCCTCATAACAACATATCATATTTCAATTACGACAAGACTCAAGGCATGACTTGAATCTGACAATGCGTTTTTCTTCCTTGTTTAAAGATTCCCTAAGACACATTCGAATGAGAAAACTCGAGAACTCGGAGGGCATGAAGTCATTTAAATCAAGTATCTCAGGTAGCGCAATGCATCAGTTTTTCAATATTTCTGAAGTTTGATTGACAACAAGTTTGAAAAAATGATTTTCAGTGCAGATGTATACACTGTATTGCATACAGTTGAAAAATCTTGGCAAGAACCCTTCTTTTGATTGGAGTTGTTATGAGGAGAGAAACAAGAAGAGGGGACCAGTGAAGGTTTCCTCCTGCACCAAGATTTTCAGAACTATCTCTCTCTTGACTCTCAATTCATGGCCAATTATTTTCACCTTCCTTTCAAACCCATTTTTGAAAATCTGGCATGGTGATTTCACGTGTGTGAACTGGGACTTTAGAATCTTCTAACTTCTGGGTTTTTGTGATTCAGAAAAATGAATAAAATCAAGCAGGAAAATACAAAAATATATTCAATAAGGTATCCCTGATGTGAATTTGTGTTCTCTGCCTCAAAGCTGATTTTTTGCATTTTCATTTCCTTGTCCAATCTTCTGTGAAAAATCTAACTCACAGGAGAAAGCCAAGGAAGGAAATCAAAGTGTCACAATTTTTTGAAACGTAAGAAAATTATGCTTTTCTCTAATGAGTGCTATTGCCTGGTCATGGCCAGATTGCAATTTCACTATTTTGCATTGGTCTGCTCTCCTTTTTTTGCATTTGCAATTCAGAATTTTTCAGCACTTCAAAAGAAAGTACAGTCAACCGTCAATTTTGTGCCCCCTGATTTAGTGCCATGCTTACATAGAGCCATAAATCTCACCTGAATGAGCAAATCTCCCTCAATCCCTCTATTGTGTTCCTAAGGGAAACCCCAATTTAGTGCCAGTAACTTAGTGCCACATCAAATGCTATGCCATAGCTGAAAAATGGGCAAAAACAAAGGGGGTTTTGAACTTTCTTCAGTGGCCTAGCACATTATATATTGGGAATCACAGGTAAGGAGTTCTAAATTTGAAAATCAGGGTTTCTCTTATAAACACAATAACGGAACTTCTGTTCAGGGGAAATTTGTGGCACTAAGCAAGGATGGCAATAAATCAAGGGTTGATGGCCATTTAAATGGCTATTTAGAAAGTGCTCCGAAATATTCTGAAGCCCACTGTAAGTATATGTATACTGTATTATATACTCATTTGAAAAGTTATTTCATTGGCTTTTGCTCACATTTGATGGAAGAAAAATCTGTCAAATCTGTAGGAATTACAGTGAGACCCTCACATGCAGACACCTCAACCTGCAGACAATTCAAAGTACACTTATTTTCTCATGAAAAATAAATAAAAAAGGCCTGACATGAGGACACTGACTCAACATTTTCTTATAAAATTGCAAATACATTTCAGGTCAAATTACAAGAAACAGATATTTCAAACCCTAAAATGATGTAAGAAAAGTTCTTGTGCATTTCTCTCACCAAATTACCATCAATTTAGCTAATTTAAAAAAATTACCTCCAGCAGAGTGGGACTTCCTTCTCTCATTTTCACTTGAATATTATTTTATTCAATGTAGGACATTCCCAATTAATAACACTATGTAATATTCTAAGTAAATTGGAGTTAAAAGACAAAAATGGCACTGAGGTTTTTTGACTCCTTGGTATGGGCAGCTGCACTATATGGGCTAGAAATATGACCAGAACATTGCCTTCTTAGAAAAATGGATTCATTACAGAACCTATTTTACAGATGGTTTTTTCACATGCCAAAATCATGCAGCATTAGAGCTCTTAGATTATTATTTGGACATTATTGTGCAGTGTGTAATGTAAACAGTTGCTTTTTGATGTTCTTACATTGGTTGGCAATAGCCAATAATCAACTTTCAACTGAAGCAATCAGAGAATTTTGAAAGCTAACAGCATCCCAGAAAAACTGCTCACTACAGTGAACTTGAAATACATGGGTTTAAGACATTCCAAGTTAAATTGTCAGTGATGTACCCAGAATTGAGTGCAATACTATCTGCAGAAGATTTTGTCCAGTTTCTCAAGTTCAACATCAATTAAGGCAGAGAAAAGATCCTAATCACTCAATTTTGTCATGATAATTGTGATGTTGTAGACTCAAGTAAATTACTAGCTGTTCTTGCGTGTGGCAATACTAAACTATTACTATTTGCATCATATAACATCCAGTTAATACATGATGCTGTAGCTATTTTAACAAATTCATGGCAGTTTAGTAAAAAATTCATCCAACTCTCAAAGGTGTCCAAGTCGTGTAACTCCTGCAGCATAAATACATTAGTTTGTGCATCACCAGCAGAGCATCTTCTCTTCTTATGTCCAGCATTTCTTATGGATAGAAATCAGCTTAAGAAAGATTTAAAATTATTTAAATTCAATGATGAGACACTTTCTGAAATCTTTAAGGATCAAGATAAATTTTTGGCCTTATATGATTTCTCATCAAAGATTCACTCTAAATTGTTCATTCAACAAAACCTCATACAGAAGCAGGCTGAAGACTTTGTGCTTTAAATACACTTTTATTGCTACTCTGTCTTCAATATTGGGGGATGGGCAGGTGTATGCACATGTGTCAGATGTCCAGTTTTATTTTGTGGAGTGTGTTCTCTTTTGTGTTTGTCATTGGTTTGTGCTTTGTTTCATGCTTTGAAGTGATTGAATGTCTTTGGGGGGAGTTGGGTTGGGTGGGGAGGGGGTTTAGATGGGGGAGTCTTGGATGTGCCTTGTGAATGCTGAAAAGTGGCAAATAAAGTTTTCTGTTCATTCATTCATTTGTCTTATTGTTTCAAAAGTTGGAACAAATTGATGAAATAATCTATGGCAAATTGAATTATTTCCACTACAAACTAGCTGTCAGAAAAAATTACTGTATGTTTATTGCCTAATTCCCTTGTGCCTTGAAATGTATGGGTGTGCAGAATATGACCTTGAGATTATTGTTCAAGACAGTTGGTCTGATTTAGCATTCTATCTTTCATTTTTCATTGTTTTCCACCATTAATTTACTGTTTTTCCTCAAAGTTATGAAATCATTCTAAAGCATGACTGCATTATTTGTTCAGAAATATTTTTTTAACCGCATATGAACCCAATGATTAGTGCTTTTTCTTCCAGAAGCATTATAAATCTTCTAAGTGGAAATGATGTGCATTTTGTGGTGATGATCATGTCTGGAAACTTGACACAATGATTGTAATCCATTCTGGAACGCCGAGCAACGTTTCATGGATGTATTGAGTTTTTCCATAGGATGTTTGTAATATTTTTTTATGTACTGTAGTTGTTGGTGCACGCATAAACGGATCGAGTCATTATACGACTTCAGTTTTTCAGGGCAGGTCATCTTTTCCTTGTCCTCAATTTTTCATCCGATTCGTTTGTATTGGAGGCATCCGTTTGTTGCAGGCTCATGTTTCCCAAACGAATTTTGTTTGTAGAGTACTGTACTACAATATAAAGTTAATCATCCCGTTGTCTTCTATCGCCATTTTTGTCCTACTTTTCCGCCCCCCATTTGGAACAAGACCGTCGTTGTTGAGCAACATGGATGGAAATGAAGCAATTACAGGGAATTCTTGAAGGATGCTCACCGATGCGATCGTCCTCGTCGTCGTGCTGGTGTTCAAGCCCGTGACGATGACGAGTGTCGTTGTCATCATCCCTCATCATCACGACCTCGTCTGCAACTGCATCCCCGTCCATCTCGGCGTCGTCAGCATTCATCAATAACCCCAGTGCAGGCTGCTTCTTATTGTTGTCCCGCGTCTGGAACAAGTCTCGGGCATGTCGTTGATGCTGTTGCTGATGGTGGCTGCTGTCGCCAGTGGCGTCGCTGTCGACGTCGTCTGCTGCGTCCTGCGGGTCATCATCTGAGGAGGGAGCCACGATGCGCATTGGAGTTGTCGTCGTTGTCGCTGGTGCCGGTGCCGTCGTCATCGTCGTCGTCGTCGTCGCCGCCGCGGTAGTCATCATCGTCATGGGCGGCAAGAGCGACCGAGTGGGCGTGGTGGGCAAGGAAGAGGCCGGCACTTTGCCCGGGGCCACGTCGGTGGGGTACAAGTTCAGCACCGCCTCGGGCAACAGGCCGCCGTGCAACAGCCCGATTTCCCGGGCTTCCGACTCTTCTTGCGCCTGCTGGCGTCGCAGAGCCACCTACAGCAGTACATATCATATTGTACAACACAGCAATGAGCAAGCAAGCAAGCAGCAGGCGACGATGTTCTTATGACCAGCATTCAACTGCATCAGTGATGGATACAATTTCAAAATGTGCTGTACTGAATTGCACTATATTCATTGGAATACAGACAGTGCAATATTTTACGTATTATTGTACTCTTATATTATATATACCGTTTAAATCCCTCGGATGAGGGAGGGGATCAGGGGAGATTTTTCCGGAATAATTTTTACGATGCATGCGTATCCTCGTGGACTTGAAATTTAAAGCTGCCTCTCATATGTCTATAGGGGTGTAATGTGGTCATGAATGGCTACCGCATGTGTGATTGAATGGAGTCAGCGATTCACAGCTTGACTATAAAGTTGTTTTCAAATACTGCAGAAATTTTCCAACTGGAAGAACTTCCGAACTGCTCAAAATGAATTGCGGCCGTCGGCATTATGGCGAACGTCGAGTCTTGATTTGCTCGCATCCTGTATTGGCAACAAATGCTCAATTAAATCCAAAACCTGACGAGTTCTTGGATAAAAATTACATAAGCAACGCGGGTATATCATATACAGAGATTTTAAAATATGTGTGTACTAAAACGGGCAATGCCAAAATTCCATCGCAGCTTCTGTCGTTTGTGGAAAAATTATCCACCAAATGTTCTCCTTCATCGGACAATGAATGGTTCCATTTCCGACGTTTCAGCTGAATTATTAACAGCCAACGACTGCTGCTAAAGCAGCTTCTGCAAACCCATACCCAATTTACAAGTGTAGAAGAACAAAATTGTATTCCTTTCCCGATTTTGCGTTCTAGAATTTTCAAGGGAGTAGGGCGAGGTCATTTCCTACATTTTAGTTTACTTCATGCCATTTATTCACTGCTTCTTCTAAAGAAGGAGACAATCCGACAAACATTGTTTTCCAACGAATCCATTTCTCGATTACCCACCGTTTTGGAAACAGCTCGTGAATGAGTTTATCTCTTACTGAAATTGAGTTTCATTCTAAGAAATAATCAAACGACTCACTAAATGGGTTAGAGCAAACAGAATTTCTCGAGAGGACTGGCGAGTTAGGATCACGAAAGCCATTTTTATTGCTTTAAATAAATCTAGGATTAATTTTTTGAAAAGTTGAGGAAAAGCGTTGTATAATGAATTTTAAAAATGTTTTGTTCTGCAATCAGCAGCGAAAAGAAAGAAAAAGGAAAATTTTGTCACATATTTTTTCCGACAGAGTCTCTGGAATAGAGTCCTTACACTATTTGGATTTTAATTCAGAGTAAATTTACATTGAAATGAAAGAAACTGAAGCTACCTTTCGCAGCTGGGAAGAAAAATTGAATACGTACTGTATTTTTGTTTTGAAAATACAATACCTTCTGAGGAATTTTGAATATTGCCCAGCACATTTCGTTGCGCATGTCAACCGAAATGCACGAAGAAACCTGCAGAATATGCTTTTGCAAAGGGAACTGCTGGAAAACTGCCGGGGTCCGTCGTGGTAAAAAAAAAATCCTAATAATATCCACAGAGGCAAATGATTCGTGCCAGAAAAATGTCGTACAGAAAAATGAACGGGGACTTGATAGAAAGGAATACTTAATATCGTGAAACCGTCTTTTGTATCACATTTGAAGTAGTTTAGATTTCTTCATGATTCCTATAACGACGTTTAGCTGCCATACAGTGTCGTGTCAAATAATGCAGAGCTGGGTATACAGTAGTAAGAAATAAACGTTACGCAGCAGCGCATTGCAACTGCATCTCACTCACTCACTATACTCACTATAGCAGCAAAGTGATTCATCTCTGGCTTCAACTTTGATTCTATTCTCCGAGAATGCCCTCCATCCCCATCTGCGATATACAGCATATGAAAAAGCGGTCCCTCGAACGGCAAATAATAAGTGTGCAGTACTGCACTACATCTACTGTCCGGCGGAGAAACGATGATGACAGGGAAGAGGAAATAATGCCAACCTGGGCGGCCATGACCCGTTGGCGCTCGGCGATGAGGGTGCACTTGGGACAGGCGCAGTCTCGCCATCGACAGAAACGCTTGTGGCCCTTGAGAGCCGACACGACGCCGTGGTTGCGACAGCGGGCGCATTTGGGCGTCCGCTGGTACCGCTCGGCGTTCACCATCCCCACCGCCGCTGCTGTTGCTACCGTCGCCCCGGGCGGGGATCCAGTCACGGGGAACACGAACGGCGACGCCTCGCTCATGTATGCTCACTTTATAATAGCTCAGCTTCACTCGCTCTCTCTTCTCTGGATATATGGTGCCAACGAATCGTTATATATATTTAGAAAATGTTGTTTTTATTGTCGTTTTCCACTCTCTCTCTCTCTCTCGATCTTGCTTTCGGATGCACAATATATTGTTTTGTTTTGCCTGCTGCTGACCTGCCAGAGAGAGACAGACAAAGTCCAGAGATTTAAGTCAATAACATTTCCACATTGGAAATAAGCTGGGTTCCAAAATAAGCATCATCGTATTCATTATTATTGCAGCTGGGGAAAAGAATCGCGTCCCGGATAGATGGGACGTTTCCGAGAATAGTGCGTGGCGAAATCAAGGAAACTATACAGAACGTTTTCGCAGAATTTCTCTGCATCTAAAAGGCGTGATAGATGCGAAGCAATAATTCAGGCATGACAGAACGACAGCTCAACACTGTACGTGCGAGACTCTTTGTCAATACTCTATGAAATTCAATTTTGAATTTAGACGAAGTCACTTTAGCTAATAAAGGGCTCGTTTTAGTAAGCTGCATGTCCGGCAGAATTACAGGAATGAAATTGGTGCGATGTTTTTGAATCACCAATCCAAGAATTACTTCCGACTGTTGCGTGCTTGCGTTTTTTTAAAAATCTAAACATCCCTTAATTTATAAAGTTTTATTTCACTTTTGACACATGAAACCCTGCTTTGGAAAGCTTCTTCCATTCTAATTTGAGAACCTCTTTTTGTTGTGAATGGAGCAAGAGTTTCATGAATACCGAGAGCTTGGCTTAAAGTCATGGTGAAGGAAAACCCAATCAAAGTGAAAAGTTTAGAAGAACAGGCAATCTGAATTTGGGAAATATTGTAATTGATGCCCATCAACGTTCGCACGGATGTTCAAAAAATTCTTCTGAAATGACAGTCACTTGGAATTCGAGCGAGCGCCATTTTAGACTACCCAATCACTGACATCGCAACGGTATATCAACATTTCCTAAATCACCCATAGCCTGAACCACTCCTTTACAGATCCACCAATAATATATATTTTGTTTTCTTTGCCGGATAATCAAATGGTATGAAGATATTCGCTTATTATTATTGAAGTTCGTGAGTCCTGTGCCCGTGAAAAAGCATGCTTAGTTTGAGTAATTATTCCAGGCATAATCATCTTCCTAATACAGTAGAGTACTCTATCTTCAAGTGGAACTTTCAGTCTTTTCCGTACACTTCTTGCAACAATTTACTTCTTTTGAAAAATCAGTTGTAAAGCCCTGGACTAGACTAGAGAATCGTTTTTTGGAAAATGGCAATTAGCACACGGCACTGTACAATGCTTGTATACGCTACACGTCCGGCGTGATCCAGCGAGGAAGGGGCTTTGTAGGGGTTAGTGGAAGTTGCACCGAGCCAGGCGGGAGGAGAAAAATGAAACCCCGAGTCTGGTGCGGTGGGGGTCGCCCGACGGGGGATTCTTCCTGTTGCGCTGTTGGCCCCGCCCCGTCTTCATGTTGCATTGGTCCGGGAGACCCGTTGGGCGGGGCCATTCCCTCCCCCCGCGGCTGGTGGTACACTGAAACTCGTCCATGTATCGGGGGTAACGGACAAACGGATAGGCAACTGTTCATGGATGTACTGGAAGTGCACTGCTTACAGAGTTACAGCTGAGGGGTGTTGCGCAGCTTGATTCGCACCAAGCGAGCAAATCGCGACACGCGTTCATAAGAAAGGACGAGCGGAAAGAAATACTGTACCGCAACTGTATGAGACAATGGAGGAGGCCTCATTGAGGGGATGAGTGAGAATAACTCACTCATGTCATCTACGATGCACAGGAAACTGACCGATTAGTGTACTTGTACTGTACAGAAACTATAGATGGTTTCAGCAGTGCCCTGCACCTCCAAATCAACAGCAGCTTGTAATATGAAATGACAGTGTGCAATATTGTGCATGATTTGTTTTGCATGACGGGATTGCTGCAAATTGGTTTTACTCATTGATCACAATGGTCATGTGGATAAGGGCTCAGCATTTTACATTTTCATGTATAGCAGTGAATTTATCAGTCTTATTTTGATGACTTTGCATTTTTTGATGACTTGTGCTTGTGATGATCACAAAATGGGAATTTATGTCAAATCAACCAATGATGACAAAAATGATGGCTGGCCAAATGAGGCTGAATGCCTTGTGCCTTGTAACACAAGGACAAAATACAGTACAGTGTTACCTTGCACTACAAGCGTAATTTGTTCCAGGGCTATGTTTGTAGTAAAAAACATTTGTTATGCAAAACACAATTTCCTGTAGACTTGTATGGGAAATCATTTAATCTGATCCAGAAAATGGAAAAAAATCAATTTTTTTTAAGGAAAAAAAATACTTGTGTGTCTTAACCCTTGGACAGCAGAGGGTTCTTTCCCATTGCCGGCCAAAATTGGATTATTTTTGTATGCTGGGGCATTTTAAGTTTCCTGAAGGTCAGAAAAGAACTTCCAGTTGGGCTGAGGCAAAGTTGGGATTAATCCAAGAAAAGCCCATCTATCTCTTAGCATAGCATTTTTTTCATCTTCCAGCAAAATTTTTCTGTGCAAAAATAAAAAAAATGTTGGATTTTCCCCCACTTTGTCCTCAAATCCCTGTTGTCCTTTTTTATTTTCTGCCCTGAGGTGTAATGAAATTTCACAAAAATAGTCCAACTTTGCCGCCCAAGAGTTAAAGAGTAGTTTTAGACAGTGGCATGATTAAAATGAATAAAGTTAGGCTTTAACTTAAATTTTAAGCAGGGTAGATTGCAGGTTTCAAAACATTTTTTCAAGGGGGTTATGCTCACAGAAAAAATTCTTTGAAAATGGATTTGCCTTTGAGCATAACCCTGCAATTCAAATTTTAATTTTGAGGTTTGAAACCAAAATCCACAGGTTGAAATCATCAATGCACACATTTTTCAACATTGCAACTGAGGGGGTTATGCTCAAAGCAGACTTATTTTTGAAAATGTGTCTGTTTTGAGCATGGCCCTCTCATAAACAATTAATGTTGTAAAAAAATCTAAGGGTTTAGGCTCACTTGGAAGCCATTTTTGTCCCTGCAATGCACACTTTCTGAGAAATTGACTTGAACCAACATTTTTTAAAATTTTGATGGGGGAAATGCAGATGAAACTTCAATTTCAGAGACAATTTTCATCTCAATATTTTTAGGAAATTTGAATTGCAGGCTTTAAAAATTATTCCGAGGCAGTTATGATCATAGCAAAAAATCTTTGAAAATGAGGGCTGCTTTTAGCATCACCTCTTAGATTTTAGGGTTATGCTCAAAGCTACCCCCAATTTTCAAAGATTTTTTCTGTGATCATAACTGTCTTAGAATAATTTTTAAAGCCTGCAGTTCAGATTTCCTAAAAATCTTGAGATGAAAATTGTCTTCAAAACTGAAGTTTCATCTGGATTTCCCCATCAAAATTTTCAAAAATGTTGGTTCAGGTCAATTTCTCAGAAAGTGTGCATTGCAGGGTCAAAAATGGCATCCAAGTGAGCCTAACCCATTAGATTTTTTTTTCAAAATTTATTGTTTCTAGGATGGCTATGCTCAAAGCA
>CAJPEX010005413.1:0-16476 GCA_905338405.1 Notodromas monacha | reverse complement strand
AATGTTTCGTAATCGATCGAAGAAAACGGGTTTGCGCTGCATACCTGAAATACGGAGGATCGGAATTTTACTCTTACGGGTACAACGATGTCATTTGATTCTACTGGAACTTGTGTCTTGAATTATCGACAGAAATATATCTTCTCCAGTTTGCAGATAAAAAAATACACCTGGAATCCGTCTAGAACGACTTTTTTCTCTGTATAGTCGTACACATTTTTTGGGCCCAAAGGGTCCTCTCCACATGTCATAGAGATTTTTCCATAGTACGAAGAAATTCAAGGGACCATGAAAAAATTCGTTGTTGACAAAATTATCTCTTCAGGAAAATAATGCAGGGTGACTTTCTCCACAACAAAATTCTCTCTACAGCGAATTGGTTTCCGGTCCTTTGAATTTCGTTGTAGAGAGAGAGTCCATCTGTGTCATTTAGCTAGACTTTTTTTGTCGTGATGAATTCTCCAGAATTTTCAAATGCGGAAAATACATTTTGTTCTCCTCTCGAAACATATTTTTCCACTGCCATGAAGTAGGAGTGTCCTCTGAAAATTAAATGATCGCACAGGCCAGTTGAGATTTAGTTTAATCTTCCCAATTTGTCCACGTGAGTTTATCGAAGCGGCATTCCATTGTTGGGCATCCTTTTGATTGAGGAAATAAATCAACAGCATCTGCATCCACGATCGGCGGCATTCTTGAGTTTAAGCCATATAACTAACGAAAAAAGCACGCTTTAAATATTTAAGAAGAGCTCGAAAACTTGGTTATACCTTTCTAAAAATAAAAGCCTTCATTTTGAAAATTTCATATATGCAAAAGACGTCGAGGCGAGGAAAAAAACCGAGGCGCCCATTAAATGGCGCAGTACAAAGAAAATTCGCCGGGCAATTAAAATTTTAACTTTAAGCTGAAACTGAAAGCGACGGTTATAATTGCTGCAGACTTTGTTCGCCGAGAATATTTTCGAATGCATTGTTTCAAGGCCGTAAATTTCGGTGTTCGGGGTCTTCCGAATTTCCAGGGTCGCAATTCTCTGCTCGCTTTTGTTCAGTCTGAGTGTTTCCCCGTCAAACTTAATTATGGACCAACGAACTCTCAAGAGGCAGGAGAAGAAAATGCTGAAAAATCATGTTGTGGAAGTTGAAGCTTCAGAGAACTCATCATCAGGACAAAGAATTAGGGGATTTCTTGAAGCCTCAAGAATGTGTTTTCCTTCGTCTTGGCAATTTGAAATGAGAAAAGCTGAGCGGTTTCTTTTTCTGTAATTTTTTTTTAACCAAGCCTTTAAAATAAAATATTATGCAAAAGCCCTGTATTTTACAGCACTTTAAACTTTAAATCGTCATTTGTGGATTTCTACACGCTTTTTTGAGTTTGATAGTTTCGGTGGGGTTTATTTTATGGCAACGAAAACGAGTTCGATGAACTTCAGCAGCAGCAAAGAATCTCGTTGCATTTCCGACTCGGTCGATGGAGCGAAATTCTAAAATGAAAGTCTCAGTGAAATTGATTGCCTTTTCTCGCTTTTCCCTTCTCAAGAGCCTTTCAGGACTGGGAGCTCCCGGGAAAATTGATGAGTTTGTAGACCCTTCGGACCTTATTCAGGTGGACGAGGAAGAAGATCCGAAATGGAGATAGAAAAACATGGTATGCATGCCTTTTTCGGCAAAGGACCTCGTCTGACGTAAGGAGAAAATAAGAAGTCGTCGAAGCAGCGATAAATTTTCTCACGCTAGTTCCCGAGGCACATGCGACCCTTTTTTCGCCAAGTAAAGAAGCCTGTCCCTTCGGCCCACCCCGAAAATGGACAAGGTTTGTTTGTCCAGCCTCAAGGCGCTAATTTCAATCCGACTTCGCCTCCGTCTTCTTCAGACACGCCGACAAGGGTTTGCATTGCTCAGTGAGTTCATGAACGAAGTTTCAAAGCACACGTGGAGATAATCGAATCCTCGGAACGAAAAATACATATAGGCGTCACAGTAGAAAGCCCCGGTTATACGTGAAAAAGCCCCTAATTTAGCCTATACAGTACTGTACTTGGAAAATAATTCAAAATCAAAGCAGTTCGGAGGTTCTGGGGCTTATTATTTGCGTCCACTCCTGGAAAAGGCACTTACATTTTCCTCTTAATTTATCTCATGCACATTTCTCAAGGATAAAATGATTTTTATTAATTAAAGCTGCTTTCGGCAAAGCACAAATTGACCCTTGGGCAGTAGCGTGTTCTTTTGCATTTCAAGGTGGTGCAGGGATTTTTTTTTTGCATGCTCCTGCGTTTTGGTTTGACCAAAGCTCACTGAAATGCAGCTTTGGTTGAGTAGCTGAAGTCAGGGAAAATCTGCCAAAAAGAAAGTCATTGTCCTGATAAAGCTCCCATGCCAATCCTATGGCAGNCCTCACTCAAGAAAAAGGATGACCAAGAAGGGATTCTTGAGGGTGGCCCAGGGAAGCTGCTGCTAATTGCCCGCGGGTGCCTTTTTCCCCCTGTTGCCAGCTGTCTTATCTCGCGTGATGTGAAGTAGTGGCGTGGGTAGAGAGTAATTTACTGCGGCTCTCCTTGTTGGTATTTGTGCGATCGATCCCAGGAGCCGATAATTTCCCTCGGGAACCCGTGGGAAACCAGCATCAGTCTGCCATCCCACATGATGACTTCGAGAACGTCTTGTGGCGATAGAAGTGCTATATATATTCTTGCTTTGGTAGTATGGATGAGCAATTAATAATTACTAATCACCCTTGAAACGAAGAAGGAAAGAAAAACACGAGACGTATTTCATTGCTCGTCGACAGCAGCTTAATTATTGATTTACAGTCTTGAGTTATTCGTGGTTGTGATCAAAATGTCCAGGTCTTCGTCTCTTCGTATCTTCCCTGTTGATTTTTTTTTCTTGAGCAGATCAAGTTCAGGGCTTCAGATCAATTCAAGTTTATTAACCTGTGATTCTGATCATTATTTCAGACATATTGTTTATGTGATCAGTGAATTATCTTTTTATTCCCGATTTTTGTGTGGCTCGAGAAAAATGCCAATATCTGTGAAATTCGGAATGAATGGTATTTGTTATAGTTCACGAGAAAAAAATATTAATAGGCTATAGCACGTTATGCTCAACTTTTTGACACATGGAACTATCCACATGTTGGAAATCTACTCATTAACCCACAATATATGAGTTAATTAAATAAACCCACGAGAAAGATTATAGTGGATACGCCAAAAAAATACTTTAATAGCCTTCCCATTCCGGCCCTCTGAAAATTTTGGCACTGTTTCTTAAAAACGAATTCTGTAAAAGGGATTCTTCACATATAAACATAAACGAAAAATAATTTGAGATTATTATTACGCATTCTGCAGAGTGTGTGCATTTCATTTCAAGAGTTGAGGTGAAATTGAGGTAAAATTACTGTATCCTTTGAGAAGCTTGATAAATGTTGTTGAATTTAAAAGATTTCTCCACAAACAAACAAATAAGCAAATATCACATATTTGTTATTATTTAAAAAAATACAGTTAGAACAAATATATGAAATTTTTTAATCACTTGGCCGATCCATTAAAAAAAGGTTTCGTCTTTGTAATTTGACCTTAACAGAGTGCAAGACCTAAATTTCTTTGAGTTTAATGACAATAGATCAGCCTTAAGTTTTTGATGCAGTTCATCCAATAAAATACACAACCAATTTTTTTTATCAGAAAGATATGAAAAAATAATTTACAGGCAGCTTGAACATCATATTCCAACGTACGATGCAGTCAATGTAAAAATAAAGCATTTTGAGGAAGCGTCTGAGTAACTAAAGATGGAAGGGTGAAAAGAATTCAATTCAATCGACGTGAATATTTCGAGGCATTTAGGATCATAAAGAGCCGGTATTTCTTAAACTAACCTCGGTTGCATGGGTAAAAAAAAGTCGGCTTTCTTTGACCCGTTTTTCAGGACAACGAACTGGACTTGGTTTCCCAGGTTTAAGAGGGGTCGAAAATGGGGGTTTTCTTCGGCAGGAAACCGTGTCATTCTCGGCGGTCCTCCGAGGGGCAACCGCCGTTTTCTGAGCGCGCAAAAATTGTATTGTAAACCTTCGCAGGACTTGGCATTAAATATAATCGAATAAAAAGTCCGAAGAGGAAGTTTGCAAAAAAATCGGCGTTGAAATGTGGAAATTGCGTTGAGAATATTTAGAAAAAAAAAGGTTAACCATGTACTGCAGTACATTGGCCGAGGAAGACACCTCGTGTATATTTGTGGAATAATTATTTGCTCAAGGAGAGTAAAACCATGAATATGTCAAGTTCTGTAACCCCCCGCCCCCCTTCTACAATGTTTAGTTTTCATTTTGAAATTCTTCGAGTAATTTGTTCGGAATGTTTAAAGATGAGCATGTTATTTGTTAAATGATTTTTACTCAAGGAGGGTAAAACCAAGGGTGCGTCAAATATTCCCCCCTTTTGCAGTGCAGTAAAGTACTTTGTTTGTCTTGATGAGAAAAATTCTTAAACTGTAATAATGAATCTCTAATTTTTTTCTTTCAAATTTTTAAAGATGAGCAGGTCTTCGCTGCGAAAAAAATATNGTAAAACCAAGGGTGCGTCAAATATTCCCCCCTTTTGCAGTGCAGTAAAGTACTTTGTTTGTCTTGATGAGAAAAATTCTTAAACTGTAATAATGAATCTCTAATTTTTTTCTTTCAAATTTTTAAAGATGAGCAGGTCTTCGCTGCGAAAAAAATATCGTTGCAATTCAAAAGCCTTTTTTTCTGAATTATTATTTCGTCTCCAAATACAACGAGAAAAATATACAGCCCCCGAGAAGATGACGATACGGTCAGACGTTCATTCGTCTGGTCAGCGTGGGAGGGAAAATAGCACCTTTGGGTTCGGGGCATTCATTTTTTGCTCGCCAAAAAAGGAAGTTTCAAGGAATGTCGGATTGCGCCTTGTGCATTTGTAGGAAGAGAGCTTTACGACGGTTGTAAAAACTAGCTAGGGGGGTGAGATCCCGCGGCTCACCCATTAAAGCGAAAAGAAGCGTTATTAAAACAAAAGGAAGCGTCAAGGGCTCCTTTCAGCCATTTCCTCAGCATGACGTTCAAAAACATCTCAAGATCATTCACCTTGCTCCATAAGAAACTGCTTTGCATGCTTCCTGTGGAAAAATTCTATGATTTTTAGCGCTTTTTTTGAGAGGGTATATTTTTGACTCATCTCATGAGTTCACCGCGAGAACAATTCCAAAAAAACATAAAAATTTGATTTATCCTTTATTTTCTAGTTCAAAGAATTTTCCATTCATCGTCTGGTTAATCATGATGATCAATTCTTTTGGTTTCAATGCATTATTTAATTTCTATAAGTAAAGAAAGCCAACTTTTCCCCCAGAAAATTCTTACTACAGTAGACAAAACGGATGCGGTGCCAGCCGATTAAATTGTTACTAAAACTAAAAATAAAAAAAAAACGTGTGCGTTTCTGCAAACTATGAATGCACAATTTTGACATTTTTGCTTCTCAAAGCGGAACCAATGTTGAAAAAAAGAAAAATCCGTGATCTTTGAAGAACAGCGAATTTCTTGGCATCCGTTGGAAAAAAAGGGAGGATATTTATGTCCCTCATAAGTAGAAGAAATTGCTCACAGCATTTCATCATATTACGGCAATGAATTCCTGCGCTTTTTTCTTCACCGTGTAGAAAATACGCACGAACAGGAAGCAATATACTATACTGTAGATATTTTTTTTATATCGAAGTCGGAAATACCGTACAATTTACAATATTAAGTTGCATGACGAATGCACGTACTGAACATGCATCAAATTTCTAAAATATCTTTCCGAGAAAATGCGGAAAGAACTAAGAAATTTCTGTAGTCTAATTGTATCTATATATCGAGGAAAACGTGATGCTCTCGTTAAAAATTTTAAATTGTAATCAGGGGTTCTTTCTGCAAGAAATTTTTTTTTTCTGCAAGGAATTTCTGGGGTTTTTTTTTTTTTAAGAAAAAATTTTCCGAATGGTTCGAAATGATCGGAGGATGTCATATAGCTTGAACTCCGAAGTGTGTGCAGATGTTCTCCCTATAAAAGACGGTTCGGTCCACAGGTAACTGGCCTGTGGAGAAGGTCCCAGAAGCCACACACGGTTTTAGCCAAATAGGTTAAGAAGGTCTGGTCCGTCTACGAAAGGTGTCTGGCGCTATCTGAGTCTCGTAATAATTTCCACCCCCCAAAAAAACTGCTTCTGTGCTGCAAAATAACAAAAAATAACGTCCTTCCAACGTTTTTCTCCATACAATAATGCGGCGGAAAAATGTCTACGGATCCGCATCTGCAGGCCCGAATTTTTCTGAAAGAAACCCCCTTTCGCAAGAATGGGGTAACCCAAGGGTTCAGGGTCGGTCAAAACCGTGTCCTGCCAAAAATTGCGTTTGTCCCACGGGTCAACATCCAGGACAGGGCAACAACAACAGCTTTCCCTCTTCCAAGACGACCAAAGGAAACCCGCAGAAAAAAAAAAGAGACGCCCTCTTTCTCATTTCCCAACAGAAAGGAATTCGTTGGAATGTGTGGAAGAATCTCTCCTCAGGGCACCGGAAACCACTGCAAAAACTCAACAAATAAAATATAGAAAAAAATAACAAACGATGCCAGTAAAAAAAAAGTAGCGAAATCTCTCTTTTGCTAAATTGCTAATTTTTTTTTCTCGCTGAGAAAGTGAAGGGAAAACAAGGATTCGTTTCCCAGCTTATAGTTCCAACTCCAAGGTAGTTAAGAGGTCTTAATTGGAGAAAAATGTCCTGTGTGAACAGAGTATACTCGAAAAGAGGGGGGGAAAGGACGGTTGAAAGGGAAAATGTTCGTCGAGGGTGTCGTAAAAAGGGACGGTGTCGTAAATGACGATCGTTGTCCGTGCTCCAGATTTTCCCTCCCCTTCGACCCGACAGTCTTCTTGCTCTGATTGCAGCCACCAACAAACAGCACTTTCTTTCTCTCTTTTTGGAATTCTCTTGAATAATGTTTTCCCGTATAAAATATTTGAGCAAACTAGAGTGAACGCCCAGCTGATGGTGGGTAATGAAAAAAAACATGACGATGGGGGAACTCGGTGTTGCTGGTGGAGAGTGAAATTTTCCCGCGTTAAACCGTGAGGCCTTTATTGAACTTAGCACCAGTGTCCTCATTTCCTGCCGAGATGAGCTTTTCGTCTCCTATCAGGTGCCTGATATTCCTTGCTTAGGAATAATAAAATTCACATTCAAGATTGCGAAGCGAGGAAAGCTGTAGGGGCCTATAGGGGGTTACGAGTGAAATGCGAATTACTTGATTTCTCCCTGCTTTCCCCTCTTATTGTCATAAACAAAGGGTGTTAAAAAGCCGGATGAGTCGAGCTTTGTATTAACGAGAGGCAATTGAACACGAGAATAAGCTCAGCAAAGATACCTTTTTATAGAGTTGAAACGACCTCCCTTTTGCTTCAAGTGCATTTTATATTGAACAAGGTTTTGAGTTGCATTTTGGTTCGGTGTAATACTGACGTATTCCTTGGGCGAAACTTGCTTTTAATTGTCTAGAAAAAAAATCAAAGTCCGTCTTATATTTTACGCAGTCTTACATTTAATTGCGCATTTCCTTTGAATGAACAAATTTCAGATTGATTTTCACAAATATAAATATAAAATATTGCGAATCAGCACACCGTCTTCGGCCATTTGAAGTTCGTCGCCAAAACAATTACGATTCTTATTTCTATAATAAGGAATGGAGGTAATTACGCTGGTGCCCAAAGCGTGATGATTTTTCTTATTCTGAAGAATTTGACTGTATTGTACAGTACTAAAGAAAAGGTTTGTCCATAGTTCAAGTTGATTTTTTTTAACTTCATAATTTACAGGATAAATTGGATTTCTGTCTTGAAATCGATGCTGTATTATGTTTTTAATACGATTATGCACATATTTGTACAGTATTTGACTTGATTTCCATGCATTGGAATTCTCACATTGAAAGAAATCTTGATATAAGGAAATTTTCCCTTTAACTGCAAAACGTTCGCCCAGATATAATTCTTTGAAAATTAATTCTTAGTTATAATTGCATGCTTTGAATCAAAATAGTCTCTATTCAAATGACCTGTCTTACAGAAAATGCATTAGTACAAATGCGTAACCGTTCAGGAAAATCGCGTCATGTAAGAATCGTAAATACACTATCAATTCGTTTCAACTAAAATGCTTGAGTTCATAAAAAAAAAGTATTTATACTGATGTTCTCTGAGCATAATTTTTGGTCAGTAATTTCAGGTCAAGGAACAGGTTTTTTTTCGCTAGTTCACTGAACTTCCGGACTTTTTGTCGCTCTCGAACTTTCCCCTGATGCGTTTCTTTCATCTTACCAAATGGCCAAAAACGTTTAGTGAAATAAGCACTGGGTACTTGGATATAGAATTAAAAGGGTATATATTCACCAACGAAAAAACAAAGTTAGTGATGCCGAGGTTGAAGGATTTGCTTGATCTGAAAAAATTCATTATTGAAAAGTTTATCGCCCTAGCAATTTACGACAAATCAAAATGGCTGAATGATCACATACCCCGCAGAAAGTAACTTATCTTATGAAGCCATTTGCAATGGCAAATCTATGCCGAATTCATTGGATATGTCTTGCATAAAATATTAAATGAATGTGTTTTGTTTCGATGCAATGGTGTTGAAAAGTAAAATAAAAAACGAGGAAAATGAGTTCCAGGACGATCGAGAATGCTCAAAAACTTGCATTCCCTCAAACAATTAGGATAAAATCCTCATTTCCTCGAAGCAACGAACTGTATCGTCGTTTTGTTGGTTTTCCAAAGCAGAATCCACCATCCAACGCAAACATCGTCGGCAGTGCGAATTCATGACGCGAAAAGTCCATTGTGCGAGGGAATCTATATCAAGGGTACGAATTAAGTACTTTTGGACTTTTAAGGTGGACAAAAAAGTTTAATTAGCATCTGGTGTTTAGGTAGGTCACATCTCGTTAGATAATCATGACTTTTAACGACTCGTAGAGAAGGTCAAAATACGAATAAAGGGAGAAGCGAAGAAATTTAAAGAAGACAAATTAGCAAATCAGAATCCTTCTGTTTTGGACGACGGACCTTTTTCTCGCCAAATTTGGCAACCCCAGCGAACAGGCGATGACCGGAAAACCCGCCTGCAAGAAAATAATAATAATAATACATGATGATAATTTCGGAAAAAAAGAGAGCTTTGTTCATCCTTCCTCTCCCTTCTTGTGCAATTTTTCTGCAAGACGTTGACCCTCTCTCCATCCGCATTTTTTTTTTCGGCCCTTATATACTGCTGAAACACCTCGGTTCACTCACCTTCCCCTTTATTTCTTTTCCCCACCTCGGAACTTAACCCTCCCAAGAACACACGAGGCTACACAACCGCAAATAGGTTCGCTGAAAGACATCGCATCCTTGGAAAACACGCCCTTTCCCTCGGAAACACGAAAAACAGCAACAAACTGCCAAAAGTTTCGGCACACGAGGGCGTGGAAGCGAACGCTAATTGCGGTCTTCGCAACTTGCCTCGCAAAAATCCATCTCCTAGTATTTCTTGCAAAAACCAAAAAAATATAAAATATATATAATGTCGCATTCTTCGGGAAATTTGAGGGTAAAAATGTTCTCCCGAGTCAGTAAATTCTTTCTCTCTTTCGTAATTGGTCGTGATCGTTTTCCGAGCCGAGTCGTGAGACAATAAACCAGTTAAGGCGACGGAAGTCAATGAAAAAGGTTCAGTGAAAGCAGCCCGCCATGAAAATTCCTGAAGAGGGAAAAACTGACTGTCGTCAACGCAGGGGAAAGTGTTGTAGGGAATATGGTCAATTCATCCCACGAGGGCTGTAAAGTTTAATAGCACCCCGTCATTCAGATTTCTCTCTCACCTCGGGTATTCTTCTTCTTTACTTTTCTTATTTTTTTATTTATTTTTACACCATGACGAACAGAGCTCACGAGTTTGTCAGCTGTTGTCACGGCGGGAAATTTCCGTGGGAAAAACAACCGACATTCCGAGTGCAACATCCGTGTTTGTACAATCTAATGATAATGAATCTTTCTCAAGCGCTTTCAGATTATATTGGAGTCATTTTTACTGAAGAAAATCATAGCACGAAATTTTCCGAGGCCGGCGACAATCTGAAATTTATTAACGTTTAACGATCATGATTTTAAAGAAAACGCCGTTTTTCTTTTGAAAACTTGGTTGGAAAGGAATGGATCTACCGTAATAAACAAAATGCAGCATTTCAAAGTTTTTTTTTTTTTTTTGCTCGAAACCTTCTCGATTTTATTCGTGAAGTGCACATCTTTCAATCGCTTGTATCGATGGAAAGCAGAAGTTTGTGTAAAAAATGGATTATATTTCGGCGAATAGGCATCCACAAGAACATCATAGGCGGCTAACTATAAAAATTTACCTTTATTTATGTTTTCGCCAAGAAACGGATCCAATTTTGTCTACAAATGCGTGACGAAATTTATTCGCATTCAAATTATTTGAATTCTCTAGCGATTTTATTCAGAAGATTGCGTTCGATAGAAGCAATCATTAGCTCAACACGAGGGACGGTATCAAATTTTAAGTGTTTTTTTTTTTCGGATGTAAAATTTATTCTTAATTTTTGCGAGAAAAAGTGCGTCATATGTTCGAATGAATAATAAGGCGCAATACTGAGAAGTTTCTTATGCGTGCAATTGCATTTTTGTTTCGAAATTCATGCATAATTCGTTCATATAATTTTCGTTTTATTGTGCCGACTGCGAAACACCGTTAATCATCGAAATACTTGTACATTGGAATGCTTTCATTAAGATGTCTCTTGAAAAAAATTCGAATGCGCGCAAAAAATGCGTCCAAATTTTTGAAAATTCGCTTTTCAACAACACTGTCGATTCACTATGGGTGTAAAAACGTTTTTCTTCATTTTACTTCATCGCAAAAAACTGAAGTAGCACTTGAAAAGTTGAATCTGGGATCTAAATTAGCGCTCAAGATTACAGTTTTTCATCACCTCACTGTAAGTCGGTTGCAAACGCAAAATTTTTTTTCATCACCAGAACGGAACAATATTAATGAGCAATATTTGTTGAAGCCCGCTCTTGCAACAGTTGGTGTTTTATTTTTCCCGTCGCTTGCGCAACAACTCCGGGGACATCGTACAAAACCCACCCGTTATAAGAAGGGGTTCTTTCCTTTATCCGCCTTTCTTTCAATTCTCATTTCTTTTTATCCTCTCGGATGTAAGAAGGACAACAGAGAAGATCCAGAGAACAAAGTGGCAAATTCCAGAAACGCAACCCAGTGACTGGGCAAGAAATTTTAAAAAAGCTCGTTATCCGTACCATAACGACCTGGTGGCAATGGATGAGTATATATGGGTGTGGACCATCTGTCGCATCATCATGGACTATGAGGATTATCTTGCATACCTTGCAATATTATTCTTATTGCATGATAAACAGCTTGATATGGTTTGAAAGAATAAACCGAGGTTGACAAGACGGGGGTTTTATTTTTATTTTTTTTTTTAGTTAGCTATTGAGAGAAGGGCAGAAAATTTCAAGTTGAAACCTTACCGAATACATTTCTCAACGGAAAATCACTGCAGTACATGGAAGTGATGTTCTGCAAGTGATAAATTTAAAATAATGCTCACTGAGGTGTTTCTTCAGTTTTTTCGGAGTTGATCAAAATTCTGAGGATGTTTTTGTGTTGTACTAGTAAAAGTTCCATATTTCAATCCCCCACGTTTTTGTAGAAGTTACGGAATATAATATCCGGTGGTAAATGTTTTGACTTTCAGTAATTTGACATCGTCGTCACTGCAATGTTGTACCTTGACGGCATTTATTGTCAGTGTCTTGACTTCAACTACCGGACTGAAAAATTTTCCTTTTCATGAATTTATATTTTTCTTCGCGCTTTTCCTCTTCAAGAAAACCGAACGTCAATAAATTTCGAATCACCTGAGGTGGGTGACGAGCTTCGGTTTCACAGTACAGTAAATATAAGAGGTAGGATTTTCATGGAATTAAAATGAAACAAATTACCTGAAGGTTTGAAGGTAGATTGTCGGTAGCTTTACTAAGCGTCTTTGTCGATAATAAATAAATAATCGTGACAGAAAAGAATGAAAATCAATTTGAAACCTGAAAAGAAACCATGAGAATCCCCAGGATCAGCATGTACTGTAAAATACAGTACAGTACTTTACTTTCGGCATGTCAGGATTATGAAACGTTTTGTAAATCTGAAAAAAAAACGGAAGACCCTTTTATAAAATTCTGTTCGACGAAGTTGCCGTTGGAATAAATGCTTACGGGTATTGCATCTAAGCTTTTTTATAAATATTTTCGGTAAAGTAATTTGCAATAATTTCTTACACTCGTGAATGAACTCAAGTCAAAAATTTTTATTATGGAGAATGCCGACAATCCATTTTTAGTTTTTGCACACCTTCAGTTGCTTTTTCATTTTCATGCCTCGAAAAACATCACGCTAATTCCCATCCTTAAACTGAAACTTATATGACCCAGCTCAGTTGATGCGAAATTCCTGGACATTCTGTTTTCTTCATTTAGAAAAGCTCGAAGAAAAATATAAATTTGTGACAAGGAAAACATGTTAGTCGTGGATTCAAGTGATTTAAGAGTTTACACTTATGCAACTGCCATCAAAATATTGCGGATAGACAACAACGTCAAATGAAAAAAAATTCCGAGAAAAAAAAAATAATTGGCATGGTATTCTTCAAGTTCTAAAGAATTCTTAGAGTAGAAGAATTTCTTACACTCGACGTGAATGAACTCGACTCTGACCCGCCAGCAGAAAATCTACCACGACGAGAGGAAGGACACCGTAAATTAAATAAATAAAATACTTCTAATCGATCGATCCAGGGCTATAAAAATGAAAACAGGCGCATTTCAGGCCAATGCTTCAGGAGTAGTTTTTCTTATTTTTTTCCTTTTAATGCTTTTCAAATATTTTTGGGTTGACTGGAAGTGAGGTGCTTGGGGAGCGGAAACGAGAGGAAGAAGGATGAGTAGGGGGAAAAGAGACGACGACGACGACACAACTGGGGACGTAACGAGGCGGTTGATTGAGCCATCCGTTCTGCAGATGAGACACTGACAGTTGGTTTGGTCCCTTGGCTGGCTTGACTTATCCGAGTGTCGTTAAGAACATATATATATACGAGTATATATATATATATATTTATTTTTTTTTTCCTCGAGGCCACGGAGGGGGATCGACATTGAAAAATATCTTTTCTTGGCGCGAGAGGAAATTGATCGGACCCTTTTTTTCTTCGGAAGATTCTTCCCTTTCGATTTCAACTAGTATACGAGTATGAACTCGATTGCGTCATCGTCGGGCGGTGTGGAAAAACTAATCCCAGAACCGCAAAGAAAACATTGTTTACAAAAAGTATGAGACAACTCTCGGGTGGAATCGATTTTTGCGCAATTCACTCAGGCTGATAAATAGTTTCACTGTGGATAATAGAGCCTGCTTCGGATTATGAATTGCATGAAGGGTACTGTACTTAAAAACAAGACAAGAATCGTCGTCGAAAATGCGGATGTAAGCACAGGTTTGTTCAAGTATACACCATCAGCGCTTTTTGATATTTTTGATTCTTTTCCATCGTTATTACTTTTTCCTTTTTTGAAGGTTTTCGATTGGGAACCAATTAAAAATTGTTTTACTTCCAACTAGATCGGATTAAGAGTCCATCACCTTACATCAGAAGAACCCTACAGATGGACCACTATTATCCGATTTTTACTCCACAAAAATTATGCAACTAATTTTTTTCTTGTTATAATTTATGTCATTTCAGATTTGCGTGCTAAAAGCTAGTCTCCTGTAACAGTGTTATTGATTTGCAGTGCATCTGGTCAGATAATTGAATATATTTCTTCACTGAGAGAACCGGAAGTCTAAATTATAAACCAGAAAAAAAATTTGAGCTACAACCGTAATACCTTATAATGCCAATTGAAATATATAAATGAGCTATGCATAAATTGCATTTGAATCCCGTGTTTATTTTAGAATTTCTTGGCATGATAAGTTATGTAGCCTTTTATGCCTATGTAATTCGAATTTTCAAATTATTACGCGATTGGGAGAGGTTTTTAAAATAACTGAAGTTCATAACAACGTTAAGTTCATTTCATATAACCGTGTCAATTTGAAGAAAGCATATACAGTATATCCACCAAAAAATCAACACTTCCTTTCTTCAACGCACACCTTTATTCTCGGGAAATATTTTTTGTATAAAAAAAATCCAGGGTTCAAAATTGTTATTCATTTTTTCTTTGAAAAATCCAAGCTAAAACCACGCTTTATTTCATGTTTTCATTAAAAGCTGCAACCTTCATCACAGGAATATACAGTGCTTTGAACTGAGTGATGCAAATGCATGGATTCTGTCATCAGATATTACCTCACTTCAAAAAAAATTCTATCAGTGCAAAAAATCTAAGCAGCTCTTTCGACTAATCACCTGATTTTTTGCGTTAATCTCAAGCTTTAATGCGCCGCGGGGGAAATTCAAGGTTCAATTTGTGATGTATTTTTTTCCCGTGTCGTATGTAACCTTGTAAACCTCTTTCCCATGCTGCATTTATTACGTGCTACTCCATTTTTTTTGTTCTACCCTATAGGTTAAAAAAACCGTAATGCGAGATCAAACATCAGTTCGGGTCTTCAAATATCTATGGAATTATCGGTTGAAGCGTGATTGAAATATTTAGTTTCATAGTTATAAGACTAAATCCTTGCGGAAATATTGTGGAATAAAAAAAATAGTATCGAAGGATGTAAACTGTAAAAGAAATCCGATATCTTTTTCCTTGAATCTTTTCCAACAGCTGCGCGGTTTCTAAAAATCTGAAACCGATTTGGTTTTGCAGGTATAAGACTATTTTTTCCGGTGCCCAGTCGAACATTCGTTTGCAATTAAAAAATAATCCAGAGAAGGGAGAAAGTGTTTTGTTTATGTGAGAAAATAAAGCAAGTTCAAGTCTATAAACGCGACTTTTACAAATTTTTGCTCAACATTTTCAACAGGGAAAATATTGAGGACAATTCGTATCACACGCTTCGCTGGACTTCCTTTTCGGAGGAAGGAAGTCTTCGCAATAAGCTCAGGAAAAAAGGAAGCAATCCAGTGAAATAAAATTTCCACTTCAAATATTTTACCCATCGAAGAATCCATTCAGGTGGCAATGTAATTTTTTCTTCCATTTCTTCTCCGGAATTCCATTCGGGGAGGAAGTATTTCCTCGCCAAGAAAAGCGAGATCATCAGACGTGAACATTTCCAGTCGGATGCCTTATCCCTTCAAAATGCCTTTGTGAGGTCATTTGTAAGTAATCTGCTTTTAGATCTTCCAGGAGTTTCCCTTTTTTTTTTTTTTCTTTGGAGATGTGAATGGATGAGTCTTGTACTAATTACCCTGGGATGAAGAAAAATTACTGCTTTTACGGACCTGAGAAGACGTTTGATCTGGCTGAAGTTCATTGCCTTGTGATGGGAAGAGAGACGTGGTATCCTTGCGTTGAATGGGACCAGACCTTTTTTTTCATTTTACTCGGCCTCGTGAGCTGTTGTTGGGCATGTACGTTCATATACAATATAACTCTTACAAATTCGTAGAAATAACCTCCCCTACTTAAAATCGCGGTGCCATGATACATCTGGCACCGTAGCATCCTCGACGATAACTTTTCTGCTTTGATTGCGAGTAGTAAAACCTTATGAAGGTTAATTATTAAGAATACTATATAAACTGCATCCTCAATAAGAATTATCATCAGAACAAGTTCTTGTGTGATTCAGTGTGCGCTTATTCCAAGTTATCCAAGCCCGAGCTCGTTTGAGTTGTTATTCGTTTATTCCTGAAATACATCTTACTGTTAATTTAGGAATTCCTAAAAGGAATTCCCAGTCCTGTCCCGGACTGAGTCATTTGTTTCATTTATCCAAAAACACTTGACACCAAATTATATTGGAGACTTCTGTCCTCAATATAAATTGGTAGCAGAGCGTTACAGTTCTCTAACACGGTTTCTGGCCCTCGTTCTTTTCGTTTTTGTTCTCGCGTTTCTTGTTTGATTTCAACCATGGTTCGTGGTACCGGTATCAAGCGCAAGGCTGTTCTTCATCCGCCAGGTACGCCTCCGCCATCAGGTTCGACCATTTTACGTCCACCCCCTCCTAAAGTTACTCGTCGTGGACGACCTCGTAAAGCTGTTGTCTCCCAAAGCGTTTCCACTGCCCCTGTTTTACCCTCTACTGCTCTTCAATATGACTTAAATGTGTCTGAACCGTTTGATGATCATTCTCTTCATTCTCATCCCACTTCTGCTACTATTCCGCATTCCTCTTTGGATAATCCTTGGGCACCTT
>CAJPEX010005412.1:0-16476 GCA_905338405.1 Notodromas monacha | reverse complement strand
GAAAAAGTGAAGAGAAGAAAATAAAAGCGAGAGAGAACAACACGTGGATCTGTTACTGTTGTGTACTGTACTTGAGCTTTTTATCTTGAAGAGCGGCGAGGAATGAGCGGGAAAAACTTTCGCTGGCGCGTTCCATTCCCCCCCCCCTCTCGAGTCCAGGGCGAACATTTTCTCCTGGCCTCGGATGCCTTGCAGCAAGGAATTCCCGTTTCGCATTTTCATCTCCTACCTTCTTCAGTCTGCTTGACGACTGTGGGTTACGCGTATGCGAGGCCAGCCGAGGATGAGTGCGTGTCGACCTGATGCTGTAAAGTGTAATGGAGGGAGAGAATAAGACGGGCGGCACACGTGGCGCTTTCGGGCGTGCCAACTCAACGGAGGCGGGGGGGTTCCCACTTGGGGACGACCGGAGTATTGCTATTTTTCATTCCCTCACTCGATCCTGTGCTGTTTTTGTTGCAATTTTTATATTTTTCTTGAAGCTTGAGATGTGAGAATGTTCTGCTGCGGAAGTGATTTAAAAAAAACCTTTTCAACTTGAAGAGATCCTGTTTTTAATGTTTGAAAAAAAAATTGAGGGTCTGAGTCATTCTACCTGTACGACGGTTTGTCGAACGATTTTTTTTTTGGCTTCGTCAAAATTGAACTTCCAATTTTTCTTCTGTGTCCCTGTTTTTTTAAAAAACCTTTTCAACTTGAAGAGAGACTTCTATAATGTTGAAAAAAAATCCAGGATCTGAGTCATTCTACTTGAACGACGATTTGTCGAACGATTTTTTTTTTGTTTCGTCAAAATTGAACTTCCAATTTTGCCTCGGCATGTTCGCGTTTTTTTTTACATATTTGAGATGGAGGAATCTCTTTCGGAAAATTTTCTGAACGTTTTCGACTCAAAGAGCCACCGTAAAATGATCAAATGGAGGATTTTATCAATAAATTATAGCGCACATACTTTTCGGGGAGCCATTTTTCAGTTTTTTTTTTCTGTTGTGCACCTTTATGATTGTAGTTTTCTTCGATGAGTTCGGATCATGTTTCTATTTGAACTGATCAATCTAGAATTATTTTTGAAGAATTCATACGCCGTCAGTCATGGGAATATGTAAACTTTTTTTTAATCCGTCAACTTTTCATGTAAATGTGAATGCTATCGATTTGTAAAAGCTTGAACGCGATTTGAAAAGTGTCCTAGATATTATTAGCAGATCAAAATTTCCGAATTCAATGCTGTTTCCTTTGTATTCGGGGTCATTTTGATTCCATTATTGTCTCGAAGGCATTGAAAATCCGCCGTTTCTCTTCTTCCGAAACTGGCAACCACTGGGTAGGAGTTTTTATAGAGCGAGTTGGAAAACTTCACATGCGTAGGTTGGTTTAAGCTTTTTCTCTGGCATTCCAGCTTTTACGCGTTTTGCTAATGAGTTTGTTGTAAATTTTCTAATGCCTCGCACTGAGAGCCTTTAAGATTTCATTTTGTCATTAGCTCGGATAAAGAGAAACTCTCGGTTGTCAAGGGCGAGTACCCGGCGATCTGTTGAAAGCCAACATTTTTGCATCCTGAACAGAGGGTTTTTAAGCTTTGAGAAAGTCCGCCGAACTGTTTTCTTTTATTTTAGGCGACTGAGTTCTCTGCGAGAGAAGTACGAGATTTTTTTTTTTCTGCCTCAGTGATCCAACATCCATTCATGTCGGTGAATAAATTCTATTTTTTTGTTGCACTGGTGAAAGAGTAATGAATTAGTCACTTGTTTCGATTATATCTACAGCTTTTAATTACCAAGGAGAATGCCATAATGATAGGCTAACCGAGGTTTCTCTTTAATTTTTGCTGAAGAACGTTTGACGGATATTCTCCGCCCGAAATGCACGAATTTGGGCACTGTACCAGTACTTGCGAATATTCTCTTGCCAAATTGATCTTGTTTAGAAGGAAATGCTTCAAAAGTGCATCAACTACTGCACATCTTGGGGGTACCACTTTAATTGACTGTCAGCGACAAGTCGGAGAATAAACGTTTATATCTGGGAATGTAAACATTTTTTCGCGTGGATTTCCGTCGACTTGAGGCGTGGAACGGACGTCAGGGAACATCTCGTCTTCTTTTTTCCCCTCTACTTTCTGCTGGTGGTACGCCAACAATTCTCCCGCCAATGGCGCAGTACTTTGATGTTGGTTCCTTCTGTCCTGTTTTTTTGTTTTTTTCCATCTTGCACTTTCCTCCGGATGTGCGTGATCTCCGTTGCTGGGCGCTCTTTCTCTCGCCCGCGTTTTTTGTTGATGCCCGGAAACGCTGGTTTTATCGCGTGGACTGACGTTTTTTTTTCTCTTCTTTTTATTACGTACCTCCTGGTATGTCCGACGGAAGAGGAAGACGAGGAGAGAGGACTTTTTGCGGAGAAGGGATTTAGCGTTAATTTCAGCGCGCTTTTTCGACGGATGGAGGAGCAAGCGATTCTGAGAAAAGCAGCTCGCGCGAGTCATGGCCTAGGAAAAGATCGGGACTCTGAAACCTTTTTTCTCGCAGATACTTTTTTTGTTTGTTTCAGAGGAATAATTCTCTAGGGATGAGCCAGCGAACTGCTGAAAAGTTGCCAACAGTAATTGTTGAGTTATGTGGGGGTTGCATCATCATGATCAATTCTCACGAGTGAGTTTTATTTGTAAGCGGACCCATTTTATCGCCTTCCTAGGAACGATTTTGAGAGAAGTACTGTATTGTCAAAAATTTGTAAATCACTCTTGAATGTCTGAAAAAAAGTCAATGGGGTTAGAATAAGAAAGGAATAATCCTCGTATGTGATGTTAATATTTAAAATTTCTTCTATGTTAAGTTAGAGGATGAATTAGAGATTTACGCTTGCGCATTTCTTTTCCGATTCCCGTATCATATTCCGTCCAAAAAAAATATTTGTTTTTGAAAATTCAGGTTCCATGTATTGCACAGTGAATGTTTGGATTGAAGGAATATTACAGGATGACTTTGGATTAAAATAACCGTTTACAGGATTTTATTTTTCGGGGGTCATTCACAGGGAATGAATCTCGGCGCGAAAGGAAGGCGACGGGGGAAATAAACTCCAGGGTTCATAATTACGGGATTGATGCTGTACTCGTAAATCTTCTCGAAAGATCATCCGAAGATACATGCATTTGAGATGCCGCGATTGCGGGAAATATCACATTTTGAAGACGGCTGACGTCTATTCTGGGCAGTAATTTATGCTCTAGACTCCCTAGAGGAAAGAAAATGCCAACCCGCAGGCGTCACAAAAGCCGCATGAATGGGTGCAAAATTAGCTCCAAAGAAAAGCCGAAGGTTCAAGCTGGGCTATGCTTTTTTGTTTTTGTTTTACTCGCGCTTCAATTGCATGGCATTTTTTGAAGAAGAAGGAATAATTGCTCGGAAGTGTGAATGAACTTAGAAGGCTTTGCCTTCCTTGTCCGATTTTTCAAGCTGCAGAAAAACCGTCTTGGGCCTCGAATCCCCATAGTTTTCACACCCTCCAGTCTCGCTGCTGCGGAGAATGGTTTATGTTGGACTGATTCGTTTCCCTTCAGTTTTTATTTTTACTTTTTTTGCAGAGTTGTAGGAGGGTTCTCAATGTACGGATGGAATGTTGAGGGCTGGAAAATCGGGGGCGTTCGGTACTCGAAGGCGGAGAAAGAAGGCGAACGAAAAGTTTGCGTTTTTCCTTATTTTTGCGGTCTTTGTAAAGAAGGAAAGCTTTTACTGCTTTGCGAATTATGCGGAGCTGCACAAGTTTTTACGGAGACCGCGAAAAGGAAAAAGTCAGAATTTTTTTTTTCTGCGGATTTTCTTCAGCATGATCACGGAAATATTCTCTTGTATCGTGACAAACTCGGTGGACCGTGTTCACGCGATTATGCTGCCATAAATGAAAATCCCGGGGCGATCGACTTTTTAAAGTTGTTTCTAACGCGTTCTTGCCAGTTTTAGTAAGGCTTTTAATGTTGTGGTCTAGTTCGTTGATTTTTCGTTTACGGTAATCCCAGAAACAATTACTTCTTCGCAAAGAATCCGCGTTTCTTCTGAATTTTTCTGTAACAATATCCGTTCTTGAATCTTTCGGCCGTGATAATGAAAATTTTTCGCGAAGAAAGGGGTTGAATAAATATCTTTTCTCGAAAAAAACCCAACTTTAATGTTTTACCGCATTAAAATGAATGAAATGTGTACCTCTTACTTATGTATGAAATTATTTTTTGTAATATTGAATGAGAATCTGGAAGGTGATTTTTTCCTTCGCTCGTTCAGCTAATTTCTTAATTAAAGGTATTCATAACGTTTTATAAGCTTGAACTTATCTGCTAGGGACACATACGAATATTTCCCCCGAAAAAAACTGACCTCTCTGTTCGGATTTGAATCGATTTATTTTAATGTTGTAACGAATTATTTGGCTAGAATCTTAGGTTCTTTAATTTTGTTATCGTGGAAAGAAGAAAAAGTGGATTAAAAACTTGTATTCGCGATGTTTTTCGATCTTTCAGAATCGCACTCCGCATCGCAAACAAATCTCAGGCTTTTCCTCATGGCAGTATTTTTGTTCTGTAAAATTTCTTGAGTGTTCTGAGAAATTACCCAATGAAGATTTAGTCACAAAAAAAGGAATATTTTCCTTCTATGAAAATACCGAGCGCGACTTTTTTGTTCGTTTTACGAAATTCTTCCTGTTCATTTCAATGCGCTGCCTACATTCAGCCCAAGTACTGTATTCCTGACGAATGCATCTTCCTTGATTAAAAAGCTGGGAACTATGGGAAAATTACGCGCTGGCCATTCGGGATTTCGGATTTGCTGCGAACCGTTGTCAAATTTCTCGAACAACGCCACTCTTCTCTTGTGAAAGAGAATTATTTCAAGCATCATCGAAAGGAGAAAAGAAATTTCGCATGAGTGTTCAAACGACTGCCGCTTTGATTCCTTCTGCGTAAAAGATCGGGTTCACAGCTTAAAAAGCGACCTCACCACCTTTTCGCTTCGGCTCGCTACCACTTCTTAAAAACGTAGCAAACCTTTTTGTTTTGTTTGCTGACTCGACTTTGAGTCCGCATGCGAGGATTCCTTCGAAAGTACTGTACTGCATGTCGAAAATTCGAGCCTCTTACGCATCTGCATTGCTCTCGTATGTAAAATAATATAAATGTACATTTCCAGCGTGTTATTGCAGATTTTTGCAACAAAAAATTCAATTGCGATTGTGTTATCCTCGTGGGACAGCTCGGGATCGAAAAGCTTCGAAAAATGCAGAAAACTTCCCGGACGGATTTTTGAATCTTACGACAGCGTAGTCTTGGCTTCGAAGAGTCTTTGATGGACAATGTACAGTACCTGTTTTTTTTTTCAGTGATGAGTGCCGCAAATGAAAACTTCGAATGAAAATATGACGGTTGTTTGAAACAACCTTTAGAGTACCAGTATAGTTTTTGACAATGCTTCAGAAGCAAAAAGCCGGCCAGAATTGGAGGATCGTTGCCAGTCACTTATTCTTTACACTCCAGTATCCATCGAATCCTACGAGGTCTCTCATATACTGTGTAGTTTAACCTCGATAACTCCAACCTCAGTGAGTCGAATACCTCCGCAGAATTTATTTCAGGTCCATGTCCGGATTTCCTTCGGAAACATTGCATTATAAACCTCCCTATTTTCTGGAAGAATGCTTTCAACTCAAGCCTCTATTACTCGAATTTTCTGGGGGGTTTTTGGCTATTACGGTATTTTATCGACGCAGTTGAGAGGAAAGCAATAAAAATTTAACTTTGTGTGCTTTAGAAGGAATTTTAAGACTAACTGGGTAAATGAACCCTTTCCTTCAACTTAAGCATCCTGTCGACTCGCAGAAGAAGAAAATTTAGGCCCAGGATAAAACCAATTATAATTTCCTGCAATTCTTCTTTCCTTTCCCCAACAAGATCGCTCGTTTCCCTGACTCGAAACCTCCCTAAATCGATTATTTTTTGTTGGTCCCTTGAAGTTCGACTGGAATATCTGATTGCCTCTCAGCCTCTAATCAGTCGTTTGTATTTTTTTCTATGAATAAAAAAATATATTTGCACGTATTTGCACATTGACTACGAGGTTGCATTTGCTTTCAACCAAGATGTGTCTGTCTTACACGTGCACGACTTTTGAGAAAACCCAAGGTAGTAAATCCTTGTGTGGAGGCGGGCTGTTGGAACAGTAGGTGTGGGGAACTCTGCGGAGGAAAGCGATGTGGAAGGGAATGGAATGAGCTTTTTGGCTTCTTTTATTTTTGTTAATTTTTTTCATTGCCCCCTTGGAGTTTGGAGGGTCTCTATCGGAACGACATTTTGGTTTCGGATGGAAAACGCCGTGGAAAAATAAAAAAAAAGCAAAAGGGAAATTGAGGAAGACTGAAGGACAAATAAAAACACTGACAATTTTTCCCAGCACGTCGGTTTCGTTTGGCCTCCCACGCGTGGCGAACCTCTCTCCATCAGGATCACAACTATCTCGCCTGGCCTTGTACAAATGACGTACACTTTGTGGGGGTACGTGCACCGCAGTACTTCAGTCGACTGCAAGTTCCAGGGAGAGCAAACAAAAAAAAGACGAAGGAGTAACTTGATGGATGATTGCTGGCTGAGATTTTTCTTTCTGGAGCCAAGGTGAACCTGGGTATATAAATATTTTTTTCGGAGTGATGGATCAATCCCCATGTTCCGGTTTTAATTTTTTAATTTTATTTTTCTTTGAAGATAGATTGCGTGATGCCAAGACCTTTTTAGCGAGTTCCGCACTCCGTTTTTGGAAATGAATTGACTTGTCCCCGCGCCTATTTTGCCTCTGTTCGTTGCGCAAGAACAGCATTTTTATGACGACGGGAATATTCAAATGATTGAAATGTACTGTGGGATCCCTTGGAAATGATCCGGCCTTTTCATCATCGTCAAGTATTGACTATTATGAAGGTTGGATCACCTCATTCGCACACGAGAAGAACGGAAGTACTGTGAAGTACTTTATTATAAATATCTGTTGGAATGCGTTTTCGAATGTGGGACGCACTCGTTTCGTTTTTGATGGGGGTCTTACGAGCCAAATATTGACCAAATTGAAAAGGGCGAGGGCTTCTATCCGATTTTGTATTGCCAACTCTGTGCTTGTAAGTGGCAATAAAATCCGCGGATCACTTTTCTTGAAACCATGGAGAAAAGCCGTTTTTTCTGAAATTGCCACCGTTTAAAGGCACGTGGCTGATGTCTCAAGATTATGTGAGGGTCTTTCATTTCTCCCGCATGATGTAATACTGTAATGTAGCAATTCAAACGACAGATTTTTCCTCCATCAATTTGCGGCTGAAACTGCCCATCGATGTGTGTTTACACAACGTAATACAGTACAATAGTCGAACCATGACGACTCGGATCTCCCCGAGTCGACTCCCTATGTCGTATTTTTTCAAATTCGACTTAATGCAATGTCCCTTCGAAACAATCCATTAAAAACCTTCCCAACTCAAAGGCTTTCCTCCTCAAACCTCAGTCAACTCAAATTTTAGGCCTTTTGGCTGTTACAGTCTAATATTGACCAAGGAAGAAGGGAAGCAATACAAATTTAACTTGATGTGTTTTAAAAGGAAGTGGAAGACAAACGGAGTTCAACATCCTGTAAACTCATTCAAGTAGCGATTTAAAGCCCAAAATATCACCAATTACAATATCCTGGAATCTCTTTCCCGCAACAAAAATGCTGGTTTCCATAATTCGAAACCTCCCAAACTGGGTTTCTTTGCTGGTCCCGTGAAGTTCGACTTGAGGAGGTTCGACTGTAATAGAATGTGTGGACTGTTCAGTTTCAATTGTTGTAACGATGCCTGTAGAATTCCCAATGCTCGAATTTTACGAGTCAGTTGAAATAAACTGCGTTGAAAATGTCTCATTTGCTGAGGTAAAGTCCGATTTTTACTTCTGCTTGTAGTCAACCTGAGGGGATTGCGGTATGCGGAATAAAAATTCTTGGTCAGTGCTCGACGACGCACCCATTATACGCCTTTCCCAGATGATTACAAGTGACGCAATTTGAAACAATGACGCGTGCAAAAGTGCAGCTAACGCATTTATTTCAATCCGTTTTATTGCACAATTACAGTGATGTTGAAGCTTACGATTTAAACGAATCACTACTTGCGAAAGGTTGAACCCATCTCGGCCTACGAAAGCTGGATTAAGGTGATCAGTCAAGACCCGCCTTCGCACTTATCAGCATGTTCCGTAATGAACCTCCTGCGGAGGGTAACGAGTAACTGTCCTCGTATAACATGGCTGTGTGATAAGGCGGGAAAGGTTGAGCCAGTGTGCCATCGAAAAAGTTATTTTAAAACTGCTCGCCCTTTTTTTTTGCTGTGATTAATGGCCTTACTTTGGGAACTTGAAAGTCTACGGAATTGCTTGTTTCTCTATGTATTTATCTTTCCATCCCTCTTTCTATACACTGGTGGAATCTCTCTATAATAAAATTCAAGAGGCCAGAAAAAAAAATCGTCGTTGGGCAAATTTCGTTTTAGAGAATCCTAATAACTTGAGTAGAAAACCCTGTGGGACCAAATGAAATTAATTATACAGAGAAAATCGTTGCAGAGAGACTCAGAGAGTCCACCTGCATTTCCATTTGCATCTCTCACCACTTTTCTCCCAATGAATACTGAGAGTATGATGAGGACAATTATAACCATTATAAGCGGAAATATTTCGGGAACTTGTTTTAATTTTTCCCTGCATAGATTTTGTTTAGCGAGGACGAGAAAACTTCATTTTGCGCCCTTAAGATGTGTTTTGTTCTCTCTTGTTTTCGGTCATCCTGACGAAGACATTTTTGGAAATTTTACGAGAAAATATTGAATTGATTCTCAAATTCTTGAACAGCGTTGCGTGGCTTATTTCCTGAGCATCATTCAAAATTGCTCAAAATGAGGACAATTTGTGTGCTAAGCCCTTCAACCTTTCTTTGTTTTCTGTGAGTATGGGACGGTTTTCGCCGAACAGTTAAATTTTTTTCTGACCGGAAAACTCCCATGAAATTACAGTATTGGTAACCATCTTACTCTATGATGATGTTCCGTGTAAAACTGACCGTTATCTTTCGGTATCAATTTCGGAAAAGTCAGGGTTTTTAATGTTTTAGCGCTGAATTAAACTGTGAGAAATTTATTTTGAAGATTTTGAAGTACGGTTAATCTTTGGTAAAAAAAAATTAAAAAGCGGGATTTGTTTCAATCTTGTTTTTAATAGCACCGTTCTTCGGGAAGCGACTATTAATTTAAAACCATCTTACTTTTATCATTTGCACTTCTAGTAGGCGTTTTTTGGTCTTGCGGTGTCGCAGTTTCTTTTTATTGCGCCAAAAAAAAAGCTCGAAAAATAAAACCCAGCAATCGAACCGAACCCGCTGTCACTTTTTTACAAGTGCTACGTGGGAGACGCATTTCCCGGTAAAACGTGAGTTACATGCCAAGAAATGCAGGATTCGATCCTTTTTTCTTCGTAATCGGATCTTCAAATCCTTCCTTTCGGAGAAGATTCCTGGAATATTTTAAAACGTCCCTCGTCATCTTTTTCTTCATCTTTCTAATATGTTCGCTCTTCGCCTCGGGAGTGTATAAATGCGTTGTGCGTCGTCTTCCCGGAAGAGAAGAACGTTTGTGTGTGTGTGTGTACGTTGTACTGTACAAGTTGTGTGCGGCGTGAGGGGATGAATAATCGTTGATGTCTGTGCGACACGCCTTGTTCCGTGATGCCAGGGGTTGTGCTTGTACTCGATTCTTTTTCATTGTTACGATATATATATTTTTTTATTTGTTATTCCTGGATAAACCCTTCTTGGCTGGCATCCACTTCTTCCTTCATATCTTCGGCATTATTCCTCAAAGGTTTTATTTTTAATTTTTTTCGCACGCATGCACCGACGGAAGAGACACGCGTGTGAACCAAATTTCCGGCCCTTGTTTACGGCTTCAATATAATCAAACAGCGTGTCTCTTTACTGTTCTCTCTGGGAGCGTCTGTTTGATCCGTCTTTGCTTACTCGTACTGTATTTTCATACGTGGTTGATAATAATGTGTGCATTGCCACTTCCGCGTGAACACGATTGGTACTGTAATTAAATATGTTCTTTGGGGTTGGGGTACGGTACAGTACCACAGTACAGTACTTTCCTTCTTTTTTCTCGGTCGAAGGGAACAATATCTTCCGTGAGCTGCGCAAGAGATTGTCTGCGTACGGGTTCGTATTTTCCCTCGACCTGATGAGAGCCACCAGTTCCCGAATTTGATGTTCTTTGCTTGTTTTTTTTTTTCACCTGAAGAGAAGGAAGAGTTTCTCATACAGTTAACTCACATTTCACAAAGAAATGATTCACAGTACGAACCCATCCCATACGAGGAATCCGCTTTTAAAACAAAAACAAAAAAAGACCTTCGAACTGACAGAGCTTTAAACCAGGCACTGATGGTTCTACTGCCTAGAATTTCAGCTGTATGTCATTTTAAGGTACAATATAAAAAATGCAGTGTAGTCGAGATTTGATTTATTGCCGCCCTTGCTTAGTAAAACAAAATGCGCCAGCATAGGATGGCAATTTATGGCATGGAAGGAAGGTGCAGTTGAGGGTGTCTACTGTAGGCAAAATGAGCTTTTTTCAGAATTATTCGGCCATTGAGTCTGTTTTGTTAGAGTCTAATAAGTCACAAGAAATAATTTGAACTTCAAATGCACGGTTTTTGTGTTGTATGTCAATACTGTATATCCGGAAATACATACTGCATTAGATGTTCACACATATTGTGTCTAATAAAAGAGCAGAATTGATATGTTTCATTTTTACTTAGTTTTATGTCAGGTGCCTTCATGCAGGAATCTCCGATTTTTTCTGGAAATCTGCCGCTTTAATAAAAAAAATTTTAGTAAAGGAAGGTGCGCCATGCAGCGATAAAAAAAGTTTCAACAATGTAAATTCAGAAATATAATTTTTAAAATTACGCTGCGTTTTGATGAGAGCATGATTAAGTGATTTTAGAACAGTAATAACCCAATAGCATCCCTGGAAAAAGCCTTAATTTTTCTGATTTTTTGTCGCATTTTTCATTTAGGAAACGAAGCGTTTTGTCGCACTGACGAGTTGGCACTGAATGGTCGTTTCCTTCAAGAACCCAATTGAGGGAAATTAGTCGCGCTAAATCTAGGGTTGACGATCGTACGTGTAATTTCGTTGCTTTTTTGTCTTTTCTATTTGTTTTGCTTGCATTTTCGTGGTATTTAAAAAAAATCTCCCTTGTAGCTTACCGAGTGAGTTGAATTAGGCGGAGACGCATCAGAAGAAGACTACAACAGCACTGTACCTCAAATCGCATAGATATTGCCCTCTTTAGGCTGGGAATTCGTTAATTTTAATCGCAGAAAAGGTTTCCAATCATAATTGCATTAGATGTAGAAACTTCGCATTTTCTATTTTTCGGCAGTTTTAATTGCCCATAAAAATGATTCAAGACATTCGTGAAAATTCGATTTGCCGTATGAGAGGTTCCAGTGTAATTTTTATATAGACTGTCGAATATTCATTCACCGTGTTTCTCGGAAAATCAGATCTTGATATTAAAGGAACCCCTATGCGCTGGTTTGAAGCACTGCAGGGAATATTGTATAAGCTTTGCCTCGTAAACATGCTTGAGTCTTTCCCCTTAACCCATTCCTTCATTTCCCGAATGTGCTTGCCCTGAATTTCAAAATTGCATCTCCTCGAAATCCTCCTACTCATACTCAAGTATACTCTGCCTCTGAAATGCAGTTGTCGCAGCATTTAAAATTCTGAAAAAAAAACTATGCACCTCATGTCATCAAACGTTTCATAAGAAAATTCAAGATAATCATTGTCAAATTTGGGAATGATATGTTTCCTGTTGACAATGCTTGATTCTTCGATGAAAAAAGTATGCGGTCAGCCTTTTTTTCCAGGAAGCACGGTACTGCGATGATTTCTGTGTAAAGCTTTCCGGGAACAGAGTTCACGTTTGACTTCATCCAATGGCCCTTTTCTGGTTCAAAGATGACAATGCACGCGTGAGGTCATAAAGTTCAAGAAAGGCAGTGTTTTCTTGTGTATCTCGAGAAGGAATGAATCTGATCCTTTTCTTCAGTATGGGAAACGAACAATGGTTCGACAAAGTCGGGAATAAAAGTAATTTTTGCGCTGATACACGATGTACGTCAAGTTATGAATAATCCAGGTCCAAACTGGGAACATTTATACTTTACTGTGCTGTGCTGGAAAGGGCAAAGGATTCGTTTGAGACCGTCTTCTTTTGAAGCCAGAGTAATGGTTCTCTCTTTTTTTTAATTGTTTTATTCGAGAATACTATATGTCGTGTACGAAATGATCATATTGTTGAACATTTTCTTCCTTGTACTTTCGCCAGACCTTACGAGATTAAACTTTTCTTTCTCATGAGCTAAATTTCCCGAGAAAAGTTCATCAATTCTATCATCAGGTTTCTATCATTTTTTTTTTCGATGACATGAACTCTTCTAAAATCTGGCCGTTTTTTCAGCGAAGATTTTATCCAAGTTTGACCGATTTAACCACGAGTTCGTAAGGTTATCTCGTGCGTGTGGGTCATTACTTCGCAATAACTTTTCCTTCTTTCGAAAACTTCAATCGAGGCCCTATTTGTCTGGTGTAACTTCGTGCTACAGAAAATGCGGCGACTGTGTTTGGTGCGTCTCATCTGGTCAGAACCTCGAATTACACCCGCAATTCTTTTCCTATCATTGGCGAGGGTTGATTAATAAGTTTTGCCAGTCTTGTGTCTTCCTCGTTTGTCTTATTGAACGGATGCAGGTAGAAAATTTGCAACTTTTGCAGAGGAGTATTTAAAAATGCTTAGCCTCACCCAGGTTGAAATTTCGAATTTTGTAGTCGGATATCTCATGTTGTGAAACGACGTTCGCCTGCCACATTTCCGAATGTTTATGGATTTGTTGGCAGTCTTAAATGCTTCCACAGGTCAGTATTGTGTTCTAAATCATTGAAAAATGTATGATTAACCATTTCGCGAATCTGACGACTGAAAAACGCTGGAACAATTTTGATGAATGCTTATTTTTGGTCAGTTATACTGAATTTGGCGGTTACCCGGAAATATGTATCGAGGGAAAAATTACTGAAGGAAGTAATAATTATGTCTTATTTATTTCACTATGGTTGGAAATGTGTCGCACATACTTGGATATTCAGAGAACCTCTCTAAGTTGACTTTGAAGAGGCTCTGAAACAATCGGCTTGAAGAGTTTTTCACTTAGAGACTTCGGCTTCGGCAGATTAATTAATAAAATTAATTCGTTTCTGGCGAAAATTATTATAAATTTTCAGTATTCAGTCATGTCCCATCTACAAGAGTATACATTATTCCTTTTGTGGAGAGCATGAAGAAAATAGTTCGCATCATTTTTGTTTTCTGGATCATGTGTTTTAAAATTTACCCCCGATTCAAAAGCAAAAAGGCCTCAACAATTTCAATAGGTGAGGTTTGACCCCACAGGATTTGAGTGATTTTAATTGAGGAAATTGTCCAGGAATTATTTGGAAATTCAAATTATTGTGATTAGACTTGGTGATGACCAACTGTGACAAGCTTCTGGATAAACTTGTGAACCTTCCCTCTCACGCCGATTTGTGTCGGTCGGCGTCTCGCTAAATTTGAAAATTTTCGCGCCCCACGAAGAAAATTGCTCGCATTTCATTCCCGAAACTCGGTCGGGTGTGACTACGAACGCTAAAAAAAAGAGGAAAAAGAGAAAAAGAATGCAAACTGCTCCACCCCACGTGCACGACGAGACTTTCCGAATGGAAACGAACGGACCTCGTCATGGTCCGAGTAGCTTTTCCTTGAGCTTGTTGTGGCACTTTGCCCCCGAGTGACCCGTTGGCGTAAAAGTCTGTTCCTTCCTTGCTGCTTCTGCTGCCACAGTGGATTACTCGGTGTGTGTGTTTTTTCCTGTTCTTTTTTTTTATTATGAAGATTTCGGTAAGGTCATCCAGCTGGGAAGTGAATGACCTGTGATACAACCAGGTTAACTGCCTCGCCGTCGGCGATAAAAGTAAATTTTTTTCGTTCTTCTTCTTTGCGTGTTCCCGTTTTAACTGGTGAAAAATCACGGCATACGATGTTCACACCGCAACTTTCAGTCATACTTTTCTACTTCAGCAGATAGAATTGACTCTTCGGCATTACTGAGGGATGTATGCTGCAGTAGTTGTTATCCTGAAAATTAATAGAGTCGTAATTTTTATTCGATGACAATTTATGGATACAATATTGCGATTTCGAAAATGGAAACTGCTTCTGATGAATCTTTTAGTTGCTAGTCGTTTTGAGTCAGTGAATGGAACGTTTAATATCGAGGTTTTTACAATTCTTCATGTTCTATTAATGCTTTTCATGATTTGTTGTGCTGCTGGGGCCTTCTGTCTTATACAAACTGATATCGTGTTGGAACATATGGAGCATATGTTGGACGCTTTTTCTTTTTTCTTCCGAACATTCCTTTGTTACATGTTGAAACTATTTTCTTGAGACATTTTCTTTTTTATGAGGGCGCAAAACGGCGAGGAAGAGAATGAAACCTAAACATTATTAAAATGAATTCATTTACACATTTTTTCGGTATTGTCCCGAGTGCAATTCAAAAGCTGTTCTGCAGTAATAAATCTGGGATCCGCTATTACAGTACAGGTATTTTTAAAAGCACAGTAATCTATTTATAAGCGGGCTGTTCGTCAAAAATGTTGAAAATAATTTAGAAGTTTTGAACATTTAACGGGAAATTTAAATTTTTGGACACGAGTATAAGGGTTCATTTGAAGCAGGTCTTTTTCAGTTTGGGTAAGTCACAAGTTCGTTGAAAACTTGGTTGCCTGCTTGAGTTCATCGGGGTCAGGATTTCAATCTGCTGAAAATTATGCCTTAAAATTTCAATAATTGTCATCTCCCGTGGGAAGCTTTCCAAGTTTCGTGCATTTTTCTACATTATGATGGAGTACTTCAAAATTTTAATATGGTATCACGATGATTGCTCATTCGAATTTTTGTTCCGAGTTCGTTCGAAGGAAGTTCAGCGTCGGTTGGATTCGGGAATTTATTCGTTGGTGAAAAACCTCGGATGCCATCATAGACCGTTCAACGATTTACAAGCATGTCTAGGAGTAATAAATGCTTCCTCAACCTGCGAATGACTTCGAAATATCGTGCTCAGTAAAAGAGACGGAAGAATCTCTGGAAATAATTTGAGGTTTCCGAAACGACGCTCGTTCGCCTGTAATAAATACTACGGGAGTTTTTGAACGATGATCAAACCGCATGCTTAAATTTTTAAAGTCTATCCATTTACAATGCGATCCTGAATACGCTATACCAAAGAAAACACAATACTTCGTTCTACGCATTTCGTTCGTTTACCCCCAGAAAAAGACAGTCTAATGCTGTGTTATCGTGTCCTCGTCGATGGACTACGTAACTCAGGCCTGCAATGCGGTAGGTCGTATTTTCAGCTGACCAGATCCACACATTTGATGAATTTCAATTGAAACTTCAGGTATAATTTTAGAGGTTGTATTCACTGTTCTACGGAATCTGGAATATTTAGGGGCCACTGACGATTTATAGGCAGAATAATTCATGTGACGGTGACCGGACAATTATGACGAGTTCGAAATGTGCGCAGTTCCGATCTTTGGACAATTCCGCTATTCAAAAACTTCAAAAGCTTTTCACCCAACTAGGCAAAAGCTAAAAACAATCTCAATGAAGCCTTCCCAAATATTGTGCATATTGCAATTTAAAAGTATGGCACTGTACCTTGGCCAAAAATCGTCGAACCGCCTTTAAAACGCGGAAGTAATTTACAGTATTGTGTTCTCCAGTCAAATTGTTTTACGCTAAAAAAAAAGGAATCCGCTCATTATCAGGACGGGTTTTATTTTTGATTACTTTGGTGATTTCAAGATTTAAAAAAAGTTATGCATTGAAATTAGAACTGAGAATTCCTCGAGTAATTTGCCGATGCATGGCTAGGTCAACGGAGACTTCGAAGAAGGAAGTTCGAGGAATATTTTGTTGTCTATACTCAGAAGATATTTTAAAGTTAAGATTTTATTCAGGGAAATGTCGGGAATAATTGCTATGTTTCAGCCAATGTTAGGGTTTTATTCTTGGTGCCATACCGGAGTATTGTAGTCTTGAAGCAGTCCCGAGTTCATTGTTCTCAATTGCGGTGTCTCGGAAATGAATGGCCTGGTTCAATTTATACTTCGAAGCAAGTGCTGGGGAAAGCCATTCCACATTTTTGATTCGACTTGTCCAGTTCATCATGGTGAAATAGTATACTGTAAGATTTTTTTTTCTTCTTTAAAGCAAGGACCTACTGACGCGAAACATTG
>CAJPEX010005411.1:0-13539 GCA_905338405.1 Notodromas monacha | reverse complement strand
TTGAGGCAAAGGTTCATATTTTGGACTCCACATTTCTGTGAATGGATGAGGGCTGACTTTCTTCAAAAGATCGACTTTTATCTAAAATAATGTTTCGGAATTTCGCCAGTGTATATATTTTATAGCTAGGTATTTGTTTAATGCTTGGGAAATTAATAATCAATGTTGAGGCCGATGAAAGCTGGAATTGACGCCGATAATTCCACTTCCTCGCCAGGTACATTTTGATTTTTTAAATATGTGAATCTTGGGTTGGTGATTTTTTCGACGATAAAGTCATGTTCACATGCCAGGACGATGACAGCAAAAACTTGAATAGCCAAGGAATATCAGATTTCCTTTTAAAACTCGAAGTGGAACTTAGCCCAAAATGTGGCGACAATTACGGCACATACCCACAAGACTTTCCAATGCGACCCACAACCATTTGGGACTGATCTGGAAAACTACCTTATTTATAGGCAAGTATTCTGATGAAAAGTCATCGGAAATAATTATTTTACGTTTAGGAGAAGTTGTGTGGAATTTAAACTCTTTAATTTTTATTTTCAGCCGTCTGCATTCTCATTTTCGCCATGGCTTCTGTCAACGAGGTGGATTATTCCTATCCGTTCAAAATGAAAAGGTAACCATCCAAAATTCGAATTTCTCGCATGAACCAAAATATCCAAACCGTAATTGGTTAAATGATCAAATGCGTCTATCCGAAAAATATTCATCGTCGATGAAGATTTTAAAATATTTCATACAGCACGTTCTAAGTAAAAAAAAAAAGTTTGTCGAACATAAACTTGTTCAAACCTGATTTTGATTTCACCAGATAAAATACTTTATGTCATGTTCAAACCTGATTTTGATTTCACCAGATAAAATACTTGAAATATGATGTCATAACGGGAAAAGTTGTAGAAAGTATCCATAACATAATTCATTTCTAAAGTCCATCACTTTTTCAGAATTTTTGAAAATCTCAGGACGAAGGTCAACTGCAAAAGCCCGGTACAATCAAAATCACTGAGATCGAGGTTTGAACCGAAGTGTATTTTTAAAACTCAGTAATGCACAAGCAGATTTTTAAGATCAGTAACGTTCAATTAAACGAGTTTTCGCTTCAGACCTTGAGAAAGTCCTTGGACTGAATGATTTGAAGCTGAACGATATGATTGATCTTATTTGAATTCCTTGGAATTTTTTCATCTAAAAAAAATAAAATTAAAATTAAAAAGGCTTCAACTTAAATCATCTAAAATTATGCCAAATCGTTTGGAAGCGTGGGAAACACCGATCAGCCTAATCATGATGTGATACTAAAAAGCTTTCTCCCCTAAAAAAATTAATCTGACAGTAAAATTTCCCCCAACAACTTAAACTTTTTTTTGTCAAGAAGAGCCAGTTTTCCCGTTCTCTGTCATTTGAAGCAAAATCCACAACCCAAAGCAATAAAAATCCACAAATCATTTCATAGGAAATTTTGAAATTTTTATCAAGCGATGTAGGAATGCTTTACGCTTAATCATTGCAAAAAAGAATTAGAAAACGCAGTCAAAATTTGGGGAATTGAAAAATGCCGCAAACATTTCCATCCCTTGCATTTTTGTAACACGAAATTCAAGGGATCAGAAGAAAATTCGTGCTAGAGAAACTTTTATTACATTGGAAGAGAAGAAAAAAATGGGACGAAGAAATCCTTACACAGAGAAAATCAATACAGATGAGATCGTTATTGTAGAGAGACTCCACCCGTATGACATTTTTATAAATCACTGAATTGCACCCATCCATTTTGGTTTGGGGCAAATATACTTTTTTGTTTATACTGTACCTGCAACAAATCAGGGGTTTTTTTTAAGTAACTGTGGCGCACAGGCCACAAAGAAAAATGAAAATGAGGCAAAAGTATAAATTTGGATAAATGAAACACTTGATCTACTAGGGAACACGGCAGGGAGCCCTTTGGTAAGGACTCCAAAAGACAAGTTAATTCTATTTCAGATCAGACAATCATAATTTCAAAACACACAGATAAAAGAGAGGCTGAAAAAAGTGTATGCAGCGCAAGGAAAATTGGGACTGTAGAGAATCAATAGCTTTGAAAATGGAGGGAAAAGTTGATGGTGCAATCAGGGAAATTCCAACCTGGAATTCCCTGTTGGAAGAATGTGCATGAAAGTCGGGCATGGAGCAGTTTCTATGCCTGACAACGTCTGTGCCTAACAGTAACCTCAAGATATATTGTATTTTCAATTGTATATACAGTACAGTTGACCTCCCACACAACAGACCTCCTGTACACCAGAATTTTGCACAACAAACCGTCTCTGGAGACAGTTTTCCCTCCTGCGCAATCAACTATGTCAGCATAACAAACTTCTGTTGGTTTAAAATTCATGGTAAAAATAAAAATAAATGTCAAGGTTTTAATAATTGAATCTGCTGAACAGAATTTTCACATAACAGAGTAGTCTTTTGCACAAATCAAGTTGACTGCATTTTGCTCAATGAAAATCGTCTTGGAATGCATTATTCTTGTCATGCGTCAAACTCAAAACCCATTGATTAATATAAAATACTGCTTTTGTTGTTGTTGTTGTTGAGAAAAAATCCTTCAACCAAGTTCTTCTCCACCCAATCCACAGAGCTCTTCTGTCTAAGATGCTTCCTTCAGCAACAGAAGAAACAATGCACTTGACCCAAGAAAATGCCACAACTCCATCCTCCTTTGCCAATATGATCCCAGATATATTCACCAAGAATCAGGCCAATCTTCGCCCGACAGTTTCCAACCCCGAGACCCGATTCAAGGGTTGTTCCTGCGACGAAGACGAACAGTTATGGGTGAAGGGCTCGGATTTCCTGTGGAACACACGCTGGCTGACTTGCAATGACCCGAGGGCGATTTGGAACAGTAGTGTTCCGGCGGATGACTCGTCGGGCCCTGTGAAACTGGGTCAACGCGTGGTTTCTTTCAGCATCTACGCCCCTGTCGATCAGCTGGGAACGAATGCGAGTTTATACGTGAGTACCAGCACAGGCAATAAAGTGCGCATCAGTACTTTTCTTTTCGGGGTATACTATAGTATAGTATACGCGGATGCCCGTGCAAACCCCGAAATAAAACAGCCGAGATCGATAAATTCATTGTTCGGTACTGCGGAAGTTACTTTGATCGTTGCAACTCGAGGACTACAAAAAAAAAAAAACTCGAAATTTTTGTTTTTGTCTATTTTTGCGATTCGAAGAGCAGTTTCAGGTGGGGCAGCCTTTTTTCAAAGACGATCTAAAACAGTACTGGTACAGTACTAAATATACTCGTATACGGCAGGCTTTAATCCGAAATTTGACCTACTTTCGCGATATTGCTAAAAAATTTAAATTGACGAATTTTTGTTCAAAGCAAAGTGTCTTGCTTGAAAATTGAAAAATTGAAAATCATGCTAATTTTTTTGATTCCAAGAAATGTGCTGACTGTTTTTAAAGAGCGATAATATGCGTATTTCCATATGTATGACGACCTATTGGATAGTTGAAATTGTTGACTTTACTGTAATACCTATAATTTATTGATGGGTTTAAACTTTCCAAAATTGCCAATATTTTTCAGCTACGCAGTTGACATTGCTGTCCAAAATAAAAGTTTTTCTCTGATTAGCATTTATGAAAGACAAGCATAATTGTGGTATCATACTTTTAAAAAGTGAACAAACTATAGGAGAACAGGCTTTATTTTGCCTGTTATATTCAATTATTTATACTGTATTTTGACCGTTTGTTAATTTATTGGCGATATTCATTAAGATGCCTATTTTTGCATTCAAATAGCTGAATTTTTTGGCTTAGTGAATATATGTTGAATTTGAATTACTGTAGCCGATGCTGAAAATCAGAGTGCATCTCATATATTCTCATTTACCGGCATCTGTTGATTCAGGGTTGCAATAGTTCCAGTAATTTTCTTGAAATCCCAGGCCAATTGATTCAATATTTTTTTTGGTTTTGATATCCACAATCCAAACGGATGACCAGAAGAGCCGGATGATGCGAATTATACACGCGGAACCGCTCGACAGCAATTTCCCTTCCAGTAATATTCTACAGGAAATACAATTTGTTTATGGTCCAGTCGACTCAGGCCTCTTTTTACCAAAATGTGTGCATCAGTACCTATGAAAATGACATTCCATCATCGAGGTTATTTCCCCTTGAAGCATGATAGCACAGAGTCTACCTGTATTATATGAAAAAAATTTCAAGAGCGAGACAGACGCTTAATCCACAGCAAATTTCATCGTCATAATTTCTTTGGAAAATTCATTTTTCCTGTATTTGTTCATTCTTTCATGCTGATGATTTCGGAGGTTGTTATTTTTTGGCGTCCTATACGAACCAACTTGGTTTTTTTTTTCATTTACTGTATAAATTAAAAGGAAATGACCCAAGCTTGGGAAACGGCGCAGGTCGCACAATTTTAACGATTATTGGAGAAAGACAATTCACCTGGTCTATCGCTTCTAAATTCAAGTTAGTTTCTCGGCGACAAAACTGAGCATTGTTTATCATTTTAAATTTTCAACTGAGACTTCGTTTGCCTAAAAAATTCTATGTAATATCGGATGTGAAGGTATCTGTTGCATCATATTTTCAAAATGCAGACAAACGAGGACAGAGTAACCTTTTTCATATTCATCAATTTATATTGAAAGTGAGTTGATTTCTTGTTTTTATTCATTAGTATGCCTCTTTTTGTCTTATGCAAAATTTAGAATTCGATATTTTAAATTTAGTTCCCTATATTAAAGAGTATTAAGGCTAAAGAGCGTAGAGTGCAGATCGTCTTTGAAGAAGCCCTTTCCCACGTAAATTAATTTTTATATCGCAAAAAAAAACGCCAAAATGTTTTTAAACATTTTTCGCGTCATTCTTGTCATGGAGCCGAATGTAAAGTCCTCGAGTTGGGACGAAGTTATTTCTGCAGTGCATACCAAACCCTGAGGCGAGAATAAACGTATTATTCCATCCCTTCAAAGTGGGTCGAGGGAGCAGCGGAAAATAGCAGGTTGCTTCCCAAGTATTACCCGGGTTGGGAGATGCGAATCTACCATAATTTCACGTCGGATTCCGAGAAGGAATGCGAAATTCTCTGCGCTGCGAGGTCGGCGAACCCGTTCTTGAGCCTGTGTTACATCCAGGACTTCATCGCCTTTCCTGCAGTCACGGGTGAGTCTTCTTTTGTTGAACGATTTGCAAATAATTGTGCAAAAAAAATGTATTGCACTGAGTCAACCCTCAATTTAACCCTTGGGCGGCGAATTTGGACTATTTTCGCGAAATTTTGTTGCACCTCAGAGAATCAAGAAAAGAAAAAATGACAACAGGGAGTTGAGGACGTATGTTTTTTCCTTTTTGGGCAGAGAAATTTTGATGGAAAATTGAAGAAAAAAACCGTATGTTATGCATCAGGTTTTTTTCAGATTAATCCCGACTTTGCCTCTGCTTACCTGGAAAGGGCTTTTCTGACCTTCAGAAAACTTGAAACGCCCCAAGCAGACAAAAATAATCCAACTTTGGCTGGCAAAGGGAAAGAACCCTCTGCCATCCAAGGGTTAATGCCAACCTCGCATAGTGCCACCAATGTCCCTCGAACAAATCTCACTCCATTGTGTTTTTTCAAAGAAACCCCAATTTAGTACCAACTCTCTTTGTGCCGCAAAAAATGGTCTCTCCTGAATGAAGAAAATAGGCCAAAATCAGAGAAATTAAGACATATTTGACGGAATATCATTAGGTTATCAATGAGAATCACATGCCCATGCTCAGAATGATTTCGAAAATTCACCTGTAATTGGGTGGTATTATTTGAATGTCCTCTACAGTCTACAGCACAGAATATCTCAATAATTGGGTCAGTCTTTTCCAAAAATTAAGAATTACTCTACCTGATTGTGGAGTTGCGTGTTCTCATTGAAAGGTTGATACAAAGCTGCAAGAAACAGTTCCACTCTGCTATTTGACCCAACATGTGCAAAAATCTAATATTATGCATATATAATAATGCATCACAAAAATTGAAATTAAATAAAAACAGCTCATTTCAGCCTAAAATTACTTCCTGTCGCTTTCTTCCTAATAAAACATAAAACAGATTCAAGGGCTTTACAATTCTTCAAACAAGCTTATTTTACCTACAGCATAAGTTCTCAATTATCTTCTCAGATATAATACAATGTCACTGATTCAATGCCACTGTCGCTTAGTGCCACAAAATGTGCCAGGACAAATGATGTCCTGAAATCGGGGTTTAGTTGACTGTATTATTATTATAATGAGGACCGTTGTGTCATATCCGCAGCTGCGATGGGAACTTTATGGAGATTCCTGCCGATGGTGGACTCAGCAGTTGATGTTTTCCTCAGCAGAGATGCGGACAGTTCTTTGAGTTCTCGGGAAGCGGATGCAGTGAAGGAGTGGCTGGAAACGGGGAAAATTTTGCATGTAATGCACGACCACCCCTTTCACGGTGCTCCGATTTTGGGTAACTGACTTTTGATGTCATGGAAAATTAGTTGAAGTTTAAAAAAAATCGAGTCTGTCTTTCGATGTCCTCAAAAAATGTATTCTGCTTCTTCGAAAAAATAACAGCTGAGAAAAGGCCTTTCGATGTACAGTATTCTAAATATAATATAAATGTTTCGGGGAACAATTGGGTTCGTTGGTAATTCGGTAAGCGTCTTTCGACGTGCTATAATATAAATTTAATTATCCGGAAAGTATTTAAAAAAAACGAATATAATGATGCCTTACTTTAATTACAGTATTTCCAAATAGTAAAACGAATTCTGCTGTCCTCTGAAAATCAGAAAGATTCTTCAAGAAAAATTGGGCTAATGTCTTTTGATATGCTGTTTTGTGAAAATTATACAAAAATTTCGGGGGGAAATGGGTACTTGGGTAATTCGGTAAACGTCATTTCACGTACTCCAAAAGATTATTCAATTATAAAAAAAATTGAGCAAACGTCTCAAGATGCCCCGTGGTACAAAAATCATATCAATTTTTTGAAAATTGGATAGTTGGGTTATTTGATGAACGTCTTTCAACGTCTTCTAAACATGTATTCAAGTATTTTGAAAATAATTGTAGCAAACGATTTGAAACGTCTCTCGATGCTGTACAGTGCTACAAAAATTGCATGAATTTTCGGAAAATAATTGGGTACTTGCGTATTTTGGTAAGTGTCTTCCGACGTCCTCTAAAAAGAGTAATTATTTTTTTTTAAACTGCGCAAACGACTTATCCTCTGAAAAGTATTCCAATTCTTCGTCAAAAAATAATGGTGAACGAATTCTGATGCCATCTAAAAATTTCAATAATTATTCTTTAAAATTGGGGAAACGTTTTTGATGTCCTCTTGGTATGAAAGTATTTAATTTCTGCCGAGAACAAAATAATTCAAATCGAACGTACTCTTAATTTATTCCACAGTGGCCCATGCGTCGAAAGTTGTTACATATTTTAAGATACACATCAATAACTGATATTTGCTTCCGTAAAATTCTTAAGAATTTGAAACAGTTTTAAATACTGTACTGTAATCAAATAGAGAAATCTCCATTTCGCTTTTCACGCATTCCGCGTAGAATATTACTTCATGAAACTGTAAAAAGTACCAAAAAATTATGGCGCTCTGTACTCTCAGCAGAAACACTCACGTCGTTGTGTATAAAATAAATATATACTGTAAAAAAATATTACGAAGAATTTTCCAGACCAAAAAAAAACCGAAACAGCTATTAATATCGTTTTCATTTCAGCTGGGATGTGGGGAGCTAATGCATCTCGGTCGAGAAAAACCAAGCAGTTACTCAGGAAAATGGCAGCTCAAATGGTGATCTCGTCCAAGAAACACTCCTACAAATCCTTAGATTGCTGCTTATTTGTGCAATTCGATGGGCTTCTTCAGCACTCCGTTTCCGACGCGAAGGAAATACCCGGACGACAGGAGTGAAACCCCCTTTGTCGGAGCCCCGCGGGGGACAGAAGGTTCAAGAGTCAGACTGCCGCCTTGCCCTAAATCGTGTCGACCTCTGAATGGCAAAGATTGGACTTATTGCTAAAATCGACAATTTTTTTATATGCGAATAAATACACTTTCGGAAAAATTGCCTTGGCACCTTACTTATTTATTATAATTTTGAAAATCTGAATTCCGCACAGCAACGTCGCTCTTATTTTTAAATATTGTCCTGAAATGCCTCGTCTGAATCTCGTGAAGATTATACTGTACCGCTGTGCGCGAATTATTCATGAAAAATGCTAATGTTTTCCTTGACACACCGAATTCTGAAACCATAATTATTTGAACTGATATGAGTCATAAGTAAGATGCAATATTCGATTAATACTTTTCAGACGAGTAATAATCGCGGAATCGATCAATCCACGCATCGCAAAATATGCTAGAGCGATCTCTGGGAATGGTTTAAAGAACTTCCGAAAACATTTCATTCTGTGCACCACAGATGTCACTACTCGAAGATGTGAAAAAATCGGATCTACGAATCAAACTATAGCATTTAATATTCGGATTGTTATCAGTGGGAATCCAACCGTCAGTATATCATCTTGTGGTTTTCCATAAAATTAATAAAATGCTTAGATTTCCTTAATTTTTATAAATTCAAAATGGGCATTATGGCAATAAGGTTGAATGGGGACTCATATTGAGTCACCCTCGATGTGTGCTGGTCTTGAATCAAAGATTTGATTCTACAGTAGTATCGTTCTGAAGAATTCAGTCTTAAAAAACTTGTTTATTGAAACATCCGTCGGTCACTATTTTTCGATAGAGACGCTGTGCACAATTAAATCGATCCTTCTTGCTTTTTTTTCATCCATCTTATCGCTCGAATAAATTCATCTCACGGACCTACACAATAATCCACATCCTTTTCTTTTTCTTGGAAAATTTCAACATATCTCGCGGGGAAAAAATATCTCTCGACTCAGATGCTCTCTTTTTTTCAACACCTTGCCAACTTTTGCACTTCCGCGTCAGAGTAAGAAAAAGAAGGAAAAATCACCAAGATGTCCCACAGAAGAGAGAGAGAAAAAAAAAACGTCACCAGTGTTTGAAGGCAAACACCAGCAACGCGCAGAAAACACCAAATGCAATGAGGACTTGAATGGAAAATCCCATGGTTTGAAATCTCTCATGAAATCCCATCAATTCATCGTCTTCGTAATAAAGTTCAGATGCAGCCGGTTTCGCCTGATGATGACTCGGCCTGCACATATTTTTCAGCCCATCAGGGTCATTAATCTCCTGAGGACAGAAGATGCTTGAGTCTGGCCTGGAACATGTCCGCTGCTCATGCGAGCTATATATGGAGTAGGATAATCATGACATCAATTTGCAATTTGCATGCCATCATCGCATCAAACCTTCACGAAAGATAAATAGATAAAAATAGGGGGCAAGAAAAAAATTATTCACTGCAGTCGGAGCTTCTGTAGTTGAGCCAATAATCACAGAGCTTCATTATTATTCAAATTATAGAACGTTTCAATGAAAAAGCCTCCAATAGCATCAATCGAATGATAATGACGATTCAATATGAGGAAAATCGTCACAAGATTTTGAGAAATCAAGAAAAGCAAATCTCAGGATTGAAACTTCTTCAGTTCAGGCGGACTGGATTTCTTCAGAGCTTAATTTCACAGAATATCTTTTAAAATCTTTTATTAATACACTTAAAAACCTTCGGGGAAATATTATGCAAACGAAAAAATAATGCGAATATTTTAAAGTTTATGAACGTATACTTGTGCGTATCTGTGTCCAAATGGTCGGAAAACACGATTTTTTAAAACTTAATCCAAAAAATCGGAAAAAGCAAAATAATTCAAATCTGCTCTTTTCTTTCCATGCCGTACTTATCTATCGAACCGAAAGCCAAGAATAATTTTCTTTAAAAATGCCACGAAGCTGCTTTTTAAATTCCTGTGAAAAAATAAGTTTCACTGCTTCCTAAAAGCCAGAAGGGCATCAACTTTTCCATATTGCAATCGACCCATAATTTGATTTTGAAGTTCAACATTAAAATATTACGTCATTAATAAAAAAATGTTATCCATAAGCTTTAATAATTGTGTACAATATCCCGACAAAGTTTGACAGAAGACTCTCCTGTGTGACTTTCTGGTCGGTTTTAATTAAAAGCCCCCGGAATAATGAATCGACCATAAATGAAGTAAACTATCACGGAAACTCAAGAAAACACAGCTCATAATTTGAATGCAATTAAAAAATTTAATAACTGCGAAATTGACCTGAATCTCCTCCGCAAAGCAGGACCCGATTGACGCCATTCACCTTCCCGACTTTCACATCCACTGACAACGTCCAAACCCGGAGGGAGGAAAACCACGTTTGACACATCCTCAGTTTGCGATTGCTTGTCTTCAGCACCACCGCCGACACTGTTAGTCGACAGCATTTCCAGTGTCGATGCATCGTCATTGCCAGCGTCGACTCTGGGAAATCGAGGTGTGCTCTGTTGCTGCTCGACACCGTCTCCGCAGGGCGGCGGTGACGGCAAAAACGACAAAAAGGATTCTTTGGGCAGATCCACGATGGGTTCCACGGGTTCGCAATTATCGGACTTCTTGTCAGGAAATGAAGGTTCCTGGGCTGGACACATGTTCTTGGTGTAGGCCTTGGCACTGAGCTGCATCCGGTCTGGGGTGAGGTGGGATTTTGCAACTGCTTTCACCAGAAGTCGCACAGAAGCCCATTTGAGAGAGTCTGGCAAGGCGCGCTGTTATTTTTTTTTTTTGCGTAAAAAATTTAGTAATAAGACAATTCAATCAGACAAATTCTAGAAAACTTTTGGACGGGAATTCAGGTTTTACAAGCTCAGGCAGCAAGTTCAAATACTGTACACGTCAAAGACACGATTACGACATTGTTTTCCTCGGTGATTTATTTCGTCTTTCTCTCCAGAACAAATTAAAATTCATCAAAGTAAGTTATATGAGCAGTCTACCAGAAATTAGCACGTTATACCTGAGCTATATTAGCCTAGAAACAAATGATGTGACGAACTGGAAAAGTATTTCTAATTAATTCAACTATACGTGCACCAGAGATAAATACGGTAAATCGATTTTGGAAGACCAATTTCATCATAAAAGCAGAAGCTTCGACGCATAAAATCTTTCAATCGAAGTTCATTGAACTATCTTTTGAATAGTTTCACATTCTGATATTTTAATTTTAGTATTGATATGCTGCCATCACAAGCGTATTTGAAATGCTCCTCCTCCAAAAATAAATTAATACTTCAACATAATTTATTTTTTAAAGCTGCCAAGAAAGAAGAGAGATATTCGGATAAAATATTATTCTTTGAGCAAACCATCACCGAGTCTGCGTGTGCACATTTTTGCATGAATATAAGCGGAATCCATTCGGCATTCAACCATGAGAAGAAGTTTTCCTCGAGCAATAAAATGCGAAGTTGAAGAATTATAATTTTGTCCTATTGAATATCAACATAATTTAAAATATGAACCAGAACCAAAATTAGTTGGAATCGTAATTCTGTTAATAGCCATTAGATGTAAAATAAATGTAGCGCATATAAATTCTCTATAATATTTTAAAAATAATAATTCTGCTCAAAAAATGTGGCGTTTGGAAAAATAAACTGTGGTGACATTGACACGTACGAGATAACATTAATTTCAATGGGCTCTGAAATACCACCCGAAACAACGAGAAAATTCTGCGGAGCGGGGTTCGTTCGCAATTTCATTTTAAAACACGCAGAACTAGGACAGTCGTAAAAACGCCCTTTACAAATAACCAAAATGCATCGTCGTCTCCACTGTTGTTAATAGTCAACCCCTGCGTCTTTTACAGGTTAAAAAAAACTCTGGTTATGCCGACGAATGAAAATCCTGCTGCTGGCACTGGAAATTGATGTGCAAGAATGGCTTTGCGGAAAATGTCCAAGAAAATAATATTTGACAGTAATTATAAATTCACTTACAGCAAATGGCGGACCTTCATTTCCGTCTCGCTCCACAGATATGAGCATTCTCAGAATTTTATCAGCAAAAGTTTCCAACTCCATGCTCGCCTCTTCCAAGGCGGCATCGTTGAAATCACCGCCTTGTCTCGAACATTCGCTCTTTTTTTCGGGATTATTTGTTGTTTCTCCTAGCTCAGAAAAACTGTTGGCCTGGTAATTGGGTGTTCCCCAACCATCAGTTTTCAGAATGGAGTTTTTCTGCGAGAGTCGGTCCTTGTCACCGTCAGCTCGGCTCACCTCCATCAACCTGAATAAAATCATTAAGCGATGAGTGACGTGGAAAATTATTGATAGCTCGATATTGCTAGAATTCGAGAACATTTGCTCTTTTGAAATCTAGCTGCTTGATCTTTAGCGTAAGTATGTGTGTGTGTGTGTGTGTGTGTTTATCTGCTTGGAAAAATGCGCAACATATTTGCGTGTGTCACATTTTTAAGATTTTTTTTTGTTAGTCCAATTATTTTGATTGTCTTACGTATATCGAACAGCCTAATCTGTATTTCTTACATGAGAGTTTCCTTCCATCAGAAAAAAAACAGATCTAATCATAAACCCGAAGCACGTCGCAATAGTCTGATTGAAGAGACAATAATAATCCAGGATTTCACATGAAAATTAATCCTGGGTTTTTCAGAATTGACCATGTCTTGTCGATGGATTTAAACTCTTACCAAGTTCGAAGAAAAGCTACTTTAAAATACAATTACACGACACAAATCGTTTCATAAAAATAAGTATTATACCTGTGAATGTATATTTTGTATAGTTCATACGGTAACTTCAGAATAAAAATAAACATTTTCAACGCACATTTTAATTTTCTCAAAATGTCCTCTGCATGACATGTCCAGCACATGAGCACTTGTTACAAAAAGGGGAATATATTCGTAAATTATTCACTTGAAGATGTAGGATGCAGATTTTAATGTAAAAATTAGGGCGCTTTATTCTTATATTTAAAGATATCGCTTAGAATTCCAGGATGCTTGGTTATGATTATTTCCTCTGATCAAGATTATCAATGGATATCACTTATAGCCTGTGAATGTTATCATTGAAATGAGATAAACTTTATCTAAACTTTCAGAAAAAAATCTTTTCTTACTTTTGTAAAAAAAAAGTTTTTAATAAAGGTTTCCCATAAGTAAATAAATGGCTTTCTTTTACTTTCAGATAAAATCGCTCTTTACTTTCGCGGCTAAAAAAAAAGAAAGAGAATATTCTAAGGGTTAAGCGTCCAGTCTCCCAGCAATTACAGTACGTTTTTCCAAATAAATAAATAATTTAAAAAACCTGTAGGAATCTCGGGCATTCTTTTCAGTTTCCGTGACGAGCTCGGCCACTTTGAACGGTTCCAAGTAGGAATTCTTCGCAGCGTGGGTCATGACCTGATGCCAGCGACTCGTCTTCACGGTCACCATGGTTTCGTCCGGAAACAAATCTGCAC
>CAJPEX010005409.1:0-16481 GCA_905338405.1 Notodromas monacha | reverse complement strand
AAAGCGGAAATTTCTGCACTGACAGGAGAAGAGCTGTGTATACTGCACAGTATTATGCACGCTTGTGTCAGCAATAAATTCGAATTGCTTTACTTTCTCCCGATAAATTCTTAGAATGCAGTGCAGTGACGGAAAAAAAGTTCTAAATTTAATTTTCTTTGCCCTGAATTTTTTTATTATTCGAATAAGGAATGCTTGTCGCTGGAATCACCGGATGAAGTTTTCCTGTCCCCAAATATTTAATGTGTACTATATACGTACAGAGTATTTTAAAGTTTTTATGGCTTATATTATTGATTTTCGTTTTGTTTGATGCGATGCACAAAACGATTTGATTAGATGGAAAAATTGAATTATTTTGGTTAGACACTGAATACACACGGTGTGACGTCTACAAGCAATCCAACTTTTCATCCATTATTTTAACTCAAGTTAGAATTCTCAGAACATTCCAAGAAAGTGTCGTGTATGTATCTGGTTTTCAATTGAAGTTTTCCAAGCACCCGTTTTTGCAGTTGTGGACTAGAGAAAAAATATATACGATCAAATCACTTCAAATGATGATTGGTGCGCTGGCGTACAAGTTTCAAATTTAAAAAATTTTCTGCGAAGTTTCAGGCGAAGTAAAAATCTGAATAACTTGAAATTAAATGCCTTTTCCAGGGATTTATGGGATCGAAGTTTGCAATTGGTATCGAAGGATTAGAAGTTCAGTGTGTTTGAACACGAAAAAGTTAGGAAATGGTCGTGTGTAATCTGATCAAATATTCGAAAAAGCGATCTGCGAAATTTGCTCAAATCAGATCGAGTGAAAATATTTTGGAAGTATAGCAAAAGGATATATGGTTGATCTAATTTTGTAACAATTGATGGTTATTTTTTTCTTCCTCTGAACTGTGCGCAGGACTAAGGCAAACAAATCATTTAAAAACTCAAGATATAAAGGAAATATGTGTAGTTTCGTTGGACACTCGCAGAGAATTTCTTTAAATTTCTTTTGATCGCTGAATGTATTGAATACGTGAACAAAATAAATAAAGAATGAAGAGCACGAAAGTGAACGGCGTGAATTCAGAACTACGAAGTGCCTGTGGGCCTAGGTTACGATCCCTTCTTCTGGCGTGAAACCCGATGAAGCATCTGTGTTTTTTTTTTCTTCGGATAACATGAACGAATTTCGCGCTAAAAAAAATCACTATTTTTTTCATTCTCAGTTCTAATCCATCTGATTATTAGTCCACGTGATGGGAGATTTCACGCTAATGTGTATTTGGTTCTCTCCCTTTGTCTTTTTGCAGTACATTTTGAATGTGACGCCGGATCTGCCGAATGTGTTCGAGAGGAGAGACTCGTCCAACAGTGGGTCGGATGGTTGCGGGGACGATGGGAACGGCAGTAGCAGCAGAACCCGTCGGCTTCACATCAAGTACAAGAAGATTCCGATCGACGACCATTGGAGCCAAGATATCGGCGGCTTTTTGCCTGAGGCCATTCAGTTCATCGGTGAGCCATCTTCTGCTTTTCTGTATAATTTTTGTTTTGTTTTTACTACGGGCTGAATATCTGGTGACGCGAAAGGAATTTCTTTGAAGGTCCAAGAGAACCCCGTGGAAATTGAATCGTTTCAGTCTTCTTCATTTGACAATTTTTAAAATATGCAGTTTTTCCGCACGAAGCGCTGTTGCAAGTGTCGGTTCCAAAATACCCGAGCACTGTAAAGTGTCAAACGTATTAATATGAAGATACTGTATATAGTAGTTTGAATATTTGAGAAGCCAATTAGCATCATTACGTAACAGTGGAAAACCCCCTTCTTTCTCAGCGAGTTGAATAAAAATCTCTGTGAAGGTTAATCTTAGGAATTATTCATTTGAAATTTTAAATTATCTCGACTCGCAGAAAAAACGCTGATCAACTGATCGGACGTGTATTGTGGGCTCATTAAACAGTCTTAATATTATTTCACGTTGCATCTGTGAGTTGTGAAGGCATGCGGTTTGATGAACTTTAAACAGATTAGACATCTTAATAATTGATCGTGAATTTCTTGGAAAGGGCATACGAAAATAAATTTGTATGCAATGCCTTGTGGAACTGTCAAATTCCGTGAGATAATTAAATGTCTAATGAATGAGAAGAAAGAATATTTTGACTATCAAAACTTGGAAAAAATTTCGTTTCAGTATTACGTGTTCTAGGTTTTAGAAAACTGGTAAACTTGGGATTTTGATTCACAGACTCGCTTCCGTTTGTCGTCTGAAACGCGGCTGGGAGAGGACAGACAGTAAAGAGGAATGTTTCGCAACCCGATACTTGTGTGATTGGGAATCCCGGGGTTACATCAGTTGTTATATTTTATCTCTTCTACCGTATTTATTGCTTTTTTTTTCTTCCTTTTGTTATCCCGCCGACCTCATCTAAGCTATATCTCTGGGTTTTAAATATGAGGTCACGAGGCTTTGACGTGGGCCAACGTGATGGAGGCAGGGGTTGGGATACGGATCGATTCGGGCATTAATGGAAACTTCTGAGCCCATGGCGTAATTCCGTGTCTTTTTTTTTCGTTCTATTTTTGTTGAATATCGAAATTATTATCTTCTTCTCGTCTTTAATTTTACCCTTTTTTATTATGAGAATCTGGTATTAATTCATCCAAGAGTGGGGAAGTTCACATTGCTCAATCCGACTACAGTGTAGTGTTTAGCTGAACTGGCGTCTGCACTGAATTTCTGTTCATTGCATTTGTTTCGAAAATTAATTTGAATCCTCGCGAGATTCTTTAAATGGACGGTTCTTCGAATAATCAAAGGTTTGCATTTTTTTTATTGAGATTTACTTGATTGACTTCGACGAATCTTCGTTGGTTGAAATTTTTCAGTTGAGTTGAGAGAATACAATGCTGTAATGTATTCGCGGAGTTAACCGGGCATTTTTGACGCAAGAAAACTGAGAAAATTAGAACAATTATTTTTTTTACATATCTCATTAAATTCAAGTTCAATATTTTCCGCTGTGTTCGAATATTTTTTTCAATGAGTGCTTGCTATGTGAAAGTAAGGAAGCATGCGTCTGGAAAAGGTTGCCATAAAATTGTAACTTGAATGTCTCAAAATTTGACTATTGAAATAGGCCAACAGTTTTTGGACTCGTCTTCTTTAAAAAAAAGACTTCAACATTGCGGAATAATGTAAAATAACGCAACTGCAAAATTATAATGTTATCTGAGGAAGACTGGTGGATTTCAATCATCACGAATTGTTGATTAAATGGGGTGGGGGGGGGGGATTGTCAAACACATTTGAAGAATGCGTGAAATGCCCTCCTTTTCTCTACGAAATGAATCGAAAATAGGACTTGAAAAAAACAGACGATTTCTCCTCGTGTCAAGCCATGGAAAAGCATAGTTTTACTCGAATTTTCGCATGCGCATTCTATGATCTAAATTCATTTAAAAGCCTTTTTTCTTTCTGACCTCTGTTGATCGTATGCAAATTCATCGAGGTTGCCCTTTACTCAGATAGAAACCGGGGAATACATAATCTAAGCGAAGAGCCACTGTTGCACCATTGTAAGGGAAGTGTTTGTCTCCGGGAAAATTCAGTCGGTCATCATCGGTTTTTATTGAGCCTTGAAAGATAAATCGTGAATCAGCAAATAATCTTCCGGTATTTTTGAATCTTCGACTATTTTCAGATCCTGTTTTCTTGCGAAAATCTCTGCATTTATTTTGACAAATTTCTAGCTTTCTCGTTGCTGTGGTCTTTCTGTAAGTTTTTTTTTTTTTGGAAAGCTTAGTGTTTCTTCAAATTTCTGCTGTTCGAGCGTATCCTGTTCACTGATCCGAGTGGACCAGATAACTTTTTTGAACAATTAAAAACTGTGATCTAATAAAAATCACGGATGAACAGATTCCTTCTCCAATGACCTGACAAATATAATTAACAACATTCCCATGAATTTCGGAAGTTCATCAGTCTGGATAACCAAATACAGTACACTATTTCACCATACAATAATGGATCACCAAGAGTGGGAAATGTTTATTTGTTGGCGAAACAAATTCAAATGTAGTATTCCACATTGTATAACATTTCCTTGGTTGCAAAACGCGAATCGATGTGAGTAATTAAAGGAGCTCGAGTACAAATTATTCAGGCCACAGTGAAATTGTTTGAAACGTTTTCTCGTTACCTGCGCAGCATCCGAAGTATGATTTTTGCTTTCGCTGAAAATTTGCGGATCGGGTATCCGTGAGAAGAAAAAGAAATGCATACCATCTCACGAAGTACAAAAAATGAATTCGAACCTCGATAAGTCAAACCTCCCTTGGTTGAATTTTTTTTTTTAATCTCCGTCTGAATTATCTTAGAAACAATGTATTAATGACCTCCCTAACTTGATGGCTTTTCCTCTAAAACCCCTGTAAGTCAAATTTTCTGAGGTTATTATTTTTTTACACATGAAAGAGGAAAGCAGTAAAACAAGGAACTGAATGTATTTTGAAAGAAAATGACAGACTAATCGGGTGAATGGACCCTTACCTCCAAAGTTCTGCATGCTGTAAACTCATTTAAGAAGCGACTCAAGGCCCAGAACATCACCATTTACAATTTCCTACAATTCTCCTACATTTATCACACACCAAAATGCTTGTTTCCTCAACTCGAAGCCTCCCTGAACGGAAAACTCCCCAAGTCGAATCTTTCTTCCGGTCCCTTGAAATTAAACTTGGAGAGCTTTGACTGCCAGATGACAATACAATATGAATTAAAGCAAATGAAGAATGAGAGAGACAGATGTTGGAGGAAAGACGTAGATCCCAGGTTTTCGTTTTGTTTCGGATGTGGGGGATGGCAGTTGATCTGCCGGGGAAAAGTCAGCGTAGCGTGATTCCATTTCCGGCTCGAAAAGCCACCGGAACCAGTACAACAGTAGCTTCCTCATCACACCCGGAAAAACACCCTCTTCGTCACCCCGTGTGAAGGAAGTCATCTTCCTTCCTTGTTTCTGTCTTAAAATCCTCGCCTCTTTTGAGTTGCATTCAAGTTCTCTGCCATTTACTCGAGACCTTCCATATTCGAAAATGCAATGCAATTTAAATATTTAATGAGAGATAAAGAGAGAGAGAGCGTCTCAAGACAGGATGACAAATGTATTGACCATGACTTCAGATGAACGGTATTTCCGATTTTTTCAGATTGACACTAGTCGAAAATCCCGACAGTTATTAGAACCCCACTTTCTCGCCTCACTTGCTCTGTTCTATTGAGCAGGAAAGGGACATATTTGGAAGCGGAACTCGAATTGCCTCTTTTTGAAGTTTTGCGCCGTGCAAAAGCTGCTTTTCTCTTCTTTCTCAAACCCCCTCTCTTCCCTATTAAGCATGGGTCAGGTCTCGTCTCGATGAACTTTTCTAATGTGGCGGCTGTGAAGTTCTTCGGATGAAGAAGCGTGACCTTCCGAAGGTCAATTCAAGGGCACCTGACCTTTGGAAATTCTACGACGCGAGACAGAATCAAAGATGAAGATTTGTGGCGTTCGTTGATAATTAGGAGAAGTAGACCGAAGTAATTTGCCTAATCATATTTCTTGGGAATATTTTATGGGAGCTTCTTAAAGCAGGAGGATATAATACCGGAATTAGAGGAATGGGACTTTTTTTTTATTCTCGCTATTACCTAAAACTATTAATTTTTTGCAGTTGGAAGTAACGTAACTCTCATTTTTGAGCAACTCGAGCTTGATTTATAATGGGAAAAATCATCATATTCGTTCCAGAAAAAAACTTGATAACAAATAATTCCGCGAATTATTTGTGTGATTCAAGTAATTGAGATTCCGCGAAGAATCTCTGAAAGGCTCGTGATAATTTTCTGAAGACTTCTCTGCTTAAAAATCGCTCACAGACAAAGCCTGGTATTTTACGGCTTATACTCGGCGGCTTTGACACTTATTTTCTATGAAAATTGCGAGATCAATGATTTATTTATTGTTTTCGAATTGAGAGTGCCCAGAATGCTTCTTTGTCAATTCAGCTGTTGATTGCGCGAACCACTTGAACAATTCTTCCGTATTTCAATCAATAAACATACGAGCCCGTACTTGAGAAGAATAATTACAAGTTCAGATAATCAGATAATTTTATTGTTCGGTATGAGTACTGTATCGTGAATTCATCTGTTTCTTTTGGGATGGCATTCTTTTGGCGAAAAATACTGCGGACTCAAGTTGAACAAGTCATAAACATGAATCATAATTTCCATGTGAACTTCACGGGTTTTCGTAGAAACCTCGCCCATTTTACATTACAAATGTTCAACTGCAAATTACCCACGCTTGAAAACTATTCCACCTGATTCCTTGCGAAATGGAATTTATTGGGTTTGTTGTAAATCTTTTCGAAAACTCGCCCAAATGCTGTTGCGTAATACAGTACCTGTATTTTATTGTCAATTTATTATTTTAAATTTCCCGGCGCATCATCGGAATGCCTTTTCCCTTGTGGAGAAACTTTGCCACATTGTTCCAAAGAGCTTCCGGAAATCTTCGCTTCGCCTCGTGCCTGCGAAACTTTTTCCTTTCGGAATCCCTAAATTGCTTTGAAATCCGCTAATTTCTCCCCGCTAAACGGTAATTGGAAGGTTGGTTGAGTCTTGACTTTTTCTACCGGATGTGGATGATGAGGCGGGCATCTGACGCTGCGGATTAAGAAGCTGGTGGAAATAATTGGAAAAACCGGAAAGACGCTTGGCAGATTTTCGTCACGATTCTTGGCGACGAGGACGAGTTGGGAAAGAAAAATAAATACAGAACGAAAACCGGAACTGTTGGGCCAATTGAATTGCTGATAGCCTAACGCGAGGAACTTGTCGGATTCGCAAAAAAAAAAAAAAAAAAAAAAAGAATGCTTCTTCGCCCACCGGAAAATAATATCCAAACTTTTTTTGTTGTTGTCGAAAATCATGGATAATAAGAATCATTTTCTGTCTAAGGATCGTCATTTTCGACAAGCCTTTTATTTTCCAATGCCCGTTCGTTTCTGTGTGGTTATTTGGCCAATTTCACGGCCCAGGGATTATCATTATTTTTTCTTCACTTTGATGCTCTTCAATTTTCAACCGGGATTTTTGCACGTGGTTCATATTCAAAACGTGGTCGTTTTTTACTCCTCCTAAAATGTTCGTTTCATATTTTTGAATGTCTCGCACGAACAAATGTTATATTTATCCTGGAAACATTTGTTTGGTTTAATATACGAGTATAGAAATGACCTAAGCGTCTGAGCCGTGTTGGTTGATATTCTTGAATGACGAAATTTAATCTGGATGATTTCTAAATTTCTGTTGATTGAATCAATGGCATCGTGTGGGAAACATTCAGAGCCGAAAAATGCCTGTACGAAAGATTGAACTTGCATTGAAGGAAAGCACTGAGACATAAAGCACTCAAATGAAAAAAATGTGTGCGGAATTCATGCGCTGAATTTGTTGATGAAAAGCGAAATTTCGAATAACATCCTGGTTACGTCTTTCATCTTTTAATTCATGGAGCCGAGAGGATAAAACTGCTGTGGTTTTGAAAAAAAGCGGAAGACAATGTTGTGTAATAATTCAATTCTGGGTAAATTTTTTTTCTTCCGCAGTGATAATTAAAATTAGGATTTTGTCCGGGCGAATTTTTCCAATCAATCTCAATTAAGGATTTTCAACTTATTTAAAATTGATTATACCTACCGGTAAACACTTTTTGAACGTGTTGATGCAGTTCCAAATGAGTTCCGGAGACGTGATCAAAAATCTGTTCTGATTTTAAAAACTTCGTGCTTGGAATTCTTGCGGAGTTCCTGTTGTTTTTTGTTTTTTTTGAAAAGTTAACAGGATGGTTGATTACGCGTGATTGTGACACCTTGAAATCGGTAGTTCTGCTCTTGTGTCGTGCTTGAATCCTTTCTTTTTTATTCTGCTTCTTTTGTTTCCGGGTTGGTGGGAGTATCGAATCGCATTTGTCGCGCCGGAAGTGCTGAAGCGTCGATGTTTCCCCGAGACGTTGGCAGTTAGTTCCTCCTCCCCCATGCTCTTTTTTATTTTCCTTCGTGACTTTTGTTTTCTCCTCCTCCTGCATTTCCGGATTGTAATTGAGATGCAGGGCACAACGAGAAAAAATAAATAGTGTGAGGGCCATTGTTGCGAAGTTCCTGTGCTGCGTCGCCGAGTTCGTTCGCCTAGCTGCTCAACCGACGGTTTTTTTTTCCTTTCTTCGTCACGCAGTGCTGACGATCCTCGAATGACTGACTCTTCTTGTCTTTTCTCAAGTTTTTATTTTATTTATTGTTTAAGAACCGTTTCCTTCTTCCGTCGAAATCATTCTACCAGAAATCCCGAGGATTTCCGTCCCCTGATGCCGTGATCTGCTATTCATCCCGGTTAACGGACGCTCCGCACAACAGATACCCGCTAGAACCGATGTCGTACTTGATTTGTTTCCGAACTTTGTTCCGAGTGTCGAAATGTCTTTTCCGACGTTGGGAGGAATTTTTCTTTGGAAAAGAATGTAATACGACTTGTGTCATGTGTCGGGGGAAAATTTGAATAATTTTTCAAATTGTGGAGATTATTTCTTTTGGTTTGACGGAATTGTACGGATGTCGGGGCATCGCTTTAGTCTGTTGCTTGCAGTTCTGTATTGAGATCCGACTTTGTGTCCGAATCTTGTATGAGTGCATATCACTCAATAATTGCCGATTAATCTGGAAAATGAGTCGATATGGTCCTAAGTTCTTTAAGTTTATTCTTGGAAATTTCAAGAACAAAGCCGGGTTTTTTCTATTTTTGTTTCTTTCACTCACCAATTCACTCATGTTAGGCTCATCTTTTTTTGCTTGACGCCAGAAAGAACGAAGGAAGAAAAAATCCGCCACCGAGATGTGGTACATTATTTCCCAAGCGAGTTATAGCACTCTAATGATTAGGGGAAATCGTTGTGGTGTCTCTTCCTCTGCTCTTGCATTTTTGCTTCTTTTTTTTTCTTCCTCTTTTGACATTTTTTTTGGGCGTTTCGAAGCACGTAATGAGTGTGCTGATTGAGGCGTGATCTTATTGCCCAGATGGTTGTATTCGGTGACGCGTTCACGCGCACTCGTGCGTCCTTCCGGGGCGCTGCGTGATTTCACGCCGCCTTGCCGTGACTTTTTTTTTTCCGTCAAGTTTTTTTCTTCTTTCAATTACGCGAAAATTTTGTGGAAGAGCATCAGGAAGGGAAATGTAAAAGAGGTATTTTTTGCACAGGAAGCCGCGGCGGGGCGAGAAGAAAAGATCGGTATGGAAATTTCGAGCGGTCTTCCCTTGATATGCAGAAAGGTTCGAGTTGGTGGTTTTTGGAAGCGCTTGAGGTTTTTTTTTTCTGGTCTGTAATGTGAAAACCGAGTTTGCTACTAGACTAGGTGATTTATTATTCTTTCGTGACACCGCTTCTGGTATTGCGCTTGTTGGCATTCTTTTGACAAGCATTTGTGAGTTTTAATTATTATCTTTTTTTTTTCAAGGAGCGACAATGAAATGAACGAGCGCAAGTTTTAGGTTTGAGGAAAGAAAATTTATTCTGGGGTTTCACAGAAAGAAAAAAAATGTAGGTCTGGTCATTTGATAAACCGTCGCTTTACTTTTCAGGCCGCACCCCAAAATATGAGGCTTCATCCCTTCTAAAAACCGTTATTTTGAGTGAAATGAATAATATTCGAATTTACTCCTGTGCAACGGGTTCATTTCCCCTCAAAATTGCGAGAAAGAAAAATGGAAGCTGTTCACTCGTGAGTAAAACGTATAATGTGGCGAAACGGAAATTTTTTTTTTCTAAAATGTATTTTCGAAAATCGGGTTTTGCTTCCGGTTCTTGATAGCGTTTGTCACTGAAATCCATGATCATCACATTCCGCATACGGTCCAACAGCTAAAAATTAAATGAATTTCGCTGTTACTTTTTGTTCTTGAAGAACAGTCCATGTTGTAATTGCAGTAGACAGCTCACGAATCTTCTCATTACAGCATTGCAGAATCAAGTTGGCGAATATTTTCGGGCCTACCGTGATTTTAAGAATTCTCTTGAAGATCAAACCATGACTTCTACGCACTCTGTTAGGCACATATGAAAAAAACGTACCAACTGTATTTGGTTGTCTCTCATACCTGTGTTGTCCTGATGATCAATTCTCCTGACTCGCGAAACCTCTTAGTATTTGCAGAAACGCGATTTGTTCTGGAGTAAATTGGCACAGTTTCTCGTGGACTCATTCCGCAATCCTCCCAGCCAAATTAAAATCACTCTAAACTGGTTGAAAACAATTTGGAGGATGATTTCGCTCATTTTAACGGAAATTTTAAAATAATTCCGAAGTGCATCAATCAACCTGAGGAAATTATGAAGCGCAAGTGGAAATTTTCAAAAGTGCTCATGTAACCTCTTTTCTTCTAGTTTAAATCAGAATTCTGTATCGGTTAATCGGAGCCAAGCTGATTTGAGTTGTTTTTTTTATTCTTTTGTATTGCAAATTTTCTTACTAATTCATATTAATTGATAACTTTGGTTCACAAGTACAGTAAGCAGGGGAAAGTATGAGATGATTTTTGCAAGATAAAGATGAGAGGTTCGAGTGCATACGCGAGGCGGATGAGGTCTTCGGGCGTGAGACCGGGCAGCGGGTCATCGGAACAGTGCCCGAGGACAGGTAGCCCCGGATACGACCCGTACGTCCGGTTTCCGGCGCCCCTGGGGCGGCGTCGACGACCTGCTATGGCCAGCGTGCGCCGTTTTCTTTCTTTCTTTCTCTCTTGTTCTTTCTCAAGAGGCGCCACCAGTGTATCGTTGATGATCTAAAGCGGTCGTCCGACCTCTTGCAAATACAGTATACATTTTTGTGGTTCCTACTTGTTTCACTTTCGGCCTGCGTCTGTAGCAACGGTGTGTCCAAAAAAATAAAGATGGAATTTAAAAGGCAGAAGCTTTAATACTGATGTTGAAAGAATCGAGTTTCAAGGGACCAGCAAAAAAAAATCGACTGAGGTAGGTATTGAATTGAGCTACAATACAAAGCCGTTTTGTTCTGGGAAACATAGAAAAAATGCTCAAAATTGTAAATTGTGATATTTTGAGGCTGAAATTACGTTTCAGATGAGTTGAAAGAATCCTGAACTTGGAGCCAGGGTTCATTTGCCCAATTAAGTCTCACCTTCTTTTTAAAACAAATCAATTTCCGTTTTTATTGCTTTTTTTTTCTTTCTCGTGTCGAGAAAATGAAAGCCAACAGGCCGCAGAAAATTTGAAGGTTTGAGGGGAAAAGTCTTCGACTTACTGAGGTTTTAAATTCATTAATTCTAAGGGGATTCAGACAGGACCGGAAAAAAATTCGACTTGGGGGTAAATTCGACTCAAGGAGGTTTGAGTTACCGAGGTTCAACTGATCTATATTTCTATACTTTTTTCATTATGGCTGAAAACCATTTTTACATGTAATGTAATCTACGATATACTTGGAACAAGGGTTCTGTCTTCCGAAACGGGGCAAAGCTCAGTACAATATTTTTTTGCTTTCAAATTTGAATCAAGAGAAGTTCTTTGTTTTATATGAAAGCAAACCAGATTCGATTGCATTTGGAAATTATCCATCAGTCGAACATATGAATCGTTTTTTCGAAATTTTGAACAGAAAGATTCGGAACAGTTCGAATTTTGTGTATTTATGCCTGTGGAAATTATGTGTTGTCTCAAACGATTTGCATATCTTTTGCATTTTTGTTCAAGTTTTCTTTGAAAATTATTAAATTGGCGTCCGAACGACTTTTCACGATGCTCCACGGTTTTAAAACAGCCTCTGAAATGTGACATAATTCAGTACAGTATTTAAAGCAATTGTGTTAGAAATTAACTTGGAAGGGGAACATGTAATGGAAATTGCACTCTTCGTGTCATGGGCAACAGTGCGAAAATGTCTCGATTTCAGGATTGTGGAATTTTCCTCGGAAATTGCAGAATTATTTGTCTAGGTTTCTGTTTTTGCATTCTGGAGAAAAACTACTTTTAAAGCCCGTCTGTATTTGGTTTGTCCGATTTTCCTTCCCCTAGCCTCTACTACTGTGGGAAAGTTTGCCTAGAAATTCGCACGGACGAAATCGCCTGGCTTATAGTTGATTAACCTTACCGTGTGAAAGTGTTGTGCTAGTATCGTCCTATCAATTGAGAATTATTAGGCGAGGGAATAAAAAAAAATACAGTACCTTTCTACATTCCCTTCTGCGCTATTTTACCTGTTTAGATCAAAGTAAAAAAAAAATTTCCTCCGTGATTCAGTCGCGGTCTTAAATTTGATTTCCTCTTGAGGACGAAAGAGAAAAAAAACGAAAGCGAGGATAATATTATTTTGCTGATCGAGTCGACACCTCTTGGAAAACAAAATATTTTCTTGACGTTTTACTTTTAGATGCATGGAATTAAAGTTGAGTTTGTCACAACTGCAGTTTTTCCTCGAAATGATCGTACGAATGTCAAGGTCAAAGCAGCTTTCTGACGACGAAACGAGTCGTTGAGAAAATGTCAGGCAAAAGCCAAGGAATTGACGAGAGGTTTTTTTCTTTTCTTTTTGAGTTTTAGAACAACGGTTGAAAGCTTCCATGCTCAATCAATTGTCAACAATTTGCGGTAGCAGTTCTTGACGTGCCATTTCGGCTGACATTTCACAAGTGACGTTCTTTGCCCACGAATGATTTTTTTTGTTGTTGCTGGAATTCGTCAGTTTTTTGGTCTCGTGAGGAAAAAAGCTCTTTTTTTTCTGCGATGCACCTCTGGATGACGTATGTAGGAATATTGCACGGAATGTAGCGTTTTTAACATTTTGAAAGCATTAGATGTGGTGAAACTTGACAGGCACGTGAACCTACTCGTGACTTTTAAAGTTTTAAAATTATTTCGATTCATGAAACTTGAAAGACACGTGGACAACCAAGTTTCTCTTCGCATGAAATTTAGCAAAATGAAATGAAGCGGATGATTTACATCGTAAAATACCTTACAAAATAAGGAATATTCATCATGATATTTTTTGTCTTGAAAGAGTTAATTCGTTTTTTGTTCGCGATGTATTTTTTCCTGATTTTGTGATCAATTGATCGATGAAAGAGAAAAAACGCTTTTTACTGAAATTAAAGCAGTGCAATGCTATCTTCAATTGAAGATGTGTAACATTCAAATCGAATCATCAAAAATTCAATTGACACGCCGGTAATTTACACCAAGTTTTACGGATGCAAGGCCTTTTGCGGTTATGAAATAATAATGCATGGCAGTCGGTAATGATGATGTTGTGACTTCTGCTTGATTATAAATCGGGGTTTGGAAAGGTTTTTTTTACCCTTGCCGTTGCATGTGGAATTAATATATTCTACTAGACTAACTAGAGGTTATTTTAAGCTCACTTTTTACCGGTAAAAAATATTAATATTCAGTTTTTCCGTCGAACAATTTGTGTCCAGATTTTGCTGCGTTGATTTGAGTTTTAGAAGCATGCCGCNTTTTTTTTTCCAGTTGAGGAAATTTCACCATTGATCGAGTCACCGGACTCGTTTTAACGAAATTCTTTTTTTCCCGCTTTTTTTTGGAACGCATGAGATATTCGAATATTTTTTTCCCGGCGTGATATTTGCATGCAGAAAAACGTGCTGATTTCGAATTGCCTCCGAATCGAGGCCCCTGGAAAGCAAAGGGCGTAAAAGTTGCGGAGAAGCCCGAGGGTCCCGGTTCTTGCCAGTTGGGTCACGTCTGGGGCTCACAGCGAGAATCATTCTAGAAAAGTGCAAGGGGGGGGGGGGGGCACCTCGTCCAAACACCGGGGGGGAAATGATTTATGAAGCCTGAGCCGGGCCCATTCATGAAGGAAACATGCGTGTGGTGTGGGAGGGTTGAAACAAAATGACCTTTTCTTGCGTTTTTATTTTTTATTTTTTGGCAGCGAAAAATGCCAGGGATCTACTTGTCCATTGTCATCGGATGCCATTGTGTTTGAGGGATTTCCGGAGTAATATTTCGCGTTCTTTTTCTCACAAATTGAAGGAAGTGCAAGTCTCCAGAATGAATTGTGACACCTTCATCTCTTTCCATTGCTGAAAAGAGGAGAGTGCAGCGAATCCCACAGATTCCATTTAAAAAAAAATTTCATTAGATTTATAATTTACTCGAGCATTCATTTTTCGAGAATTTTAGGTAATAAATTCGACGTGATGTACAGTAGTGCAATTATGTTGAAGGATTTCTGAACCTGTACAGTATTTCTGAATGACCTTGGTAATTTGTATTTTTTTCTGTGTCGTAATTCCAATTCCTTGATTGATAGGAAAAAAGCAGTCCAAGAACAGTATTTCAAGTTGCTTTATTTTCCTTTGGTCGAATATTTATCCAAGGAAAATGCATTTCTAATATTTGCGCGAATGTTAGCAAACGGTAAACATGTCGAGTCCTTGTTCAAATTAATATCTTCAATATTTTTTTCATTTTTGAATTCGTTCGTTAATATTCAATTTTCAGGGCCAAGGCACCCTGTAATGAGTTCGATAATCGAAAATGTAATGCGCGTAAAGAATCTCCTTCAAGGACTTTGAAAGTTTTCTATTTTGATAAATTCGTAAGCGTTTCTGCGTGTCTTGCAAATACAGTAAAGCATAAGGATTAAGAAAAATAAGGAACGTTCAAAATTATAGTTTGGATTTACAAAGTTTTTTGTGATAATATACAGACGCACTTCAAACATGCCTCAAGCTGGAGTTTTGCTTATCGATTTTTTTTTTCGGAATTAATAATAGCATCCAAAAGCTACACCAAGTATTGTTTCTTCAAAATTCTTACTTCATGTGAAGATTCCAAGAATTGCAGTGGATTAGAGAAATTGTGTTCTACATGAATACCGGCGTCTTCCCTTTGTAAAACTATTTTCTATTCATACGATTCATTTGGGAAAATTAATTTTTTTTTTCAAGTATGCGTACCATATTTTATACTGCAGTAATCATCGAATAAGGAGGGCGTGAAAATAAAACGAAGAATTCCCGTAAGCAATATTTAAATACTGTACCTTAATTATGCGAAGAAGAATGGTTCAAGATGCTGTATTCGGGATCGATGATCGAAGTTTTTCCAATCCTCATACTCTCAGGTTCGAAATGGATGTTTGAAACAGTTTTTGTCTTTAAAAAAAAAACGATACGACATTCGACATCAATGGAATCTTACGAATGCGAGAGTTTTCATTCTTTGAAGCATTTTTTTGTTTTGTTTAGTATTTGATCCCATGTTCCAAATTCAATCAACCTCCCTCGAATAGAATCAGATGGTGACAATTATTTTATTTTATCTCTACCTGGATGCGCAGTTTGTTGTTGTCGTCGTCATCGTCGGCACTGTGTGTAGAGCGTAACAAAAGAGTTACAGTGAAGAAGAAAAAGAATGAGAGAAATAGAGAAAATAAAGAACCCTTGTTGAGGGTTGCCTTCGTAATGAAGACACTGATGGAAAGGAGAGATGATACGTAGGATGATCCAAAAATTTGCAAGACCACTGGAATACGCAGTGATTTTAGGTCTGTTAAATTTGCTGAATATATTTCACTTTATAAATACGATTTTTGTCGCAAATCATATTTCACGCCTAGAGCAGATCGCTCTTGGTTAATTGACTCGAATCTTCATTTTTCTGCAGGAAATGAATGGTCTAGAAACTCCGTGTGTCAAATAATTGAATCCTGCGTGTTTTAATGTATGATTGATTTGTATTGGGGCTTTCTACAGCTCATTCCCCACTCTTAGTTATAGTATGTAGTAAGACCTAGGGACACCTACAGGAAGCCCTTAATAGCTTATTTCATGTCATTAATAATATCATGTCATGACATGACAATATGAATATAAAAGTAATACTTGCTTTCTTTGAGTGTCTGCTCACTCTTATACTGTTGAGAAACGCGTTAAAATTTAAAAGCTTCCAAAAAGGTCAACATCTTTATACGCTTGTCGGTCTAAAAAGTGCTCCTTAAGAATTTTTTTAAATAGGAAAATCTTCTTCGATGCTCTATTTTTTTATTTAGATCAGAATAGAGTCCACTATCCGAAGCCAAGATCCATTGCGAGGCGTCCATTATCCAAAAATTATATAAATTTATCGGACGCGCAGACACGCATTTTTTAGGTCTCCTTTTTTTTTGGAAACTGTGTTCAGGTTATTTTCTTGAATACAGTAATTTTTATAGCATGGAAATCATCTCGAGCGATGACTAGAAGCCCGAATAAGTCCGTGAACTTGAGGAAAGTCCCTCGTACGTTTCCACCTGTGTTGTGGTGGTGTCTTCCACACTTTCCCTCGAGGCTTTCTTGCGGGATCTGTTTCATGGTAAGGCGTGTACGGCAGTTTTTGGTTTTTCGTTCATTCTTTCATTCATTCTTTTTCAATTT
>CAJPEX010005408.1:4953-16490 GCA_905338405.1 Notodromas monacha | reverse complement strand
AGGCAGGAGTTGATTGATAGGAGGAATGCTGCTGATAAGGACTCTGATAATGATGATCCTGGATTGATTGATCGTTGAATGTGCAATTTAAAATTTGTTCAGATTTCTGTCAGGGATATCACAAAGTCTGAATTCAATTGTTTATTTGAATCTCTGATATGTAAGAGCTATATCCTTTTCCAACCAAGATTATTTTAAAGAATGTCATCCAAAAGCTGTTCTGCCAAAAGCCCCCATTTGTGCAAAACCACAGGGATTACAGATATTCTTGTAACTATTGATGGTTATGAGCAACTTTCACCAGCAGCCCTACAACAAGGCCAGATGACAGTATTTTTAAAACTGTTCATGGTAAGCTGCACCTGTCACCAGCAGGCCAGCACAAGGCTAAGTAAGAATTTTCCTGTAAGTTGAGTATATAAAGGGATTCTTCACCTGCAGTGGTCATTACATTAATTATCTTGGAATGTCAAAGCATCATCACTTGCTGACTTTTGAAAAATCCCATCTACAGTTTACGGTGCTGATCCAATGGCTGGTGCACTTCAGATCATCAAAAATCATCAAGCTGGTCAGAATAGGTACCACAAAGGTTATTTATTAATGGTTGTCTTTTGGCCAGAAACCTTTCTGATGGAGGCTTTTGACCTGGTACCCAACCAAAAGCTCCCTGCCAAAAGCTCCCCCTAGGTCAAAGGCCCCCTGGAAAGCCCCCCTGCCAAAAGCCCCCCCCCCCCATTTTTTTTAAATGAAAGTTTCATAACAGTGTTGGGTGGCCCTGGGAAGGGCTGCTTGGTTTCATTAGTCCTCAAAATGGCTGTTGAATAATCATCTTCAAATTTTCCTTCTGCAGCCTCTTCCTCAGTGTCACTGATGCTCTCAATTTCATTTTCTTCTCAACATGGCCCTCTTACCACATCTCCTTTTTAATTGGCACATTTCCAGCACCAAGTACTGGCATTTGTGCTCTTAACCATGAAAAAATAGCCATTGTAGTACATCTTTTCACCACCCTTCTGATTTTTGATGATCTGAAGTGCACCAGCCATTGGATCAACAAGGTGAACTGTAGATTTTTCAGAAGTCAGCAATAAGTGATGCTTTGACATTCAAAGAATCACTGATGACCACTGCACGTGAGGAATCCCTTCATATACTGTACTCAATTTACAAACATATTGGTACTTGGCCTTATGCTGGGCCTGCTGGTGAAAGGTGCAGCTTACCATCAAGAGTTGCAAGGAGACCTGTTATATCCCCAATTTTTGCACCAAGGGGAGACTTTTGACCTAGGCGGGGCTCTTTTGGCAGGGGGGCTTTCCGGGGGGCTTTTGACCTAGGGGGGCTTTTGGACTACACTTTTTTGACCCAGGGAGGACTTTTGGCAGGGGGGGGGGGCTTTTGGTTGGGTGCTGAATTTAAAACTGCTTGGTTCTGTTTGTTCCTTAGCCGTAACATTTGGAAGTGACATCTGTGTGAGATAGGAATAAATTTATAGGAAAATTTCTTTTGTTTGATGCTTGAAGGCTTCTTTTCGAAAAGAAAATACGGACTCGTCAAATTCTACTGCAGATCTCTTGGCAGATTTGAAGTTTCGCTTTATTCAAAGCAACCCTGTTCTCTTCAGATTGCATGAGGGTAATTTGGAATTTGAAATAAAAATGCTTGATATTTTACTCTGAGCAAACTTGTTCTGTCCCCTTTTTCTCATCACGATGCAGCAGCATTATTTTGCGTAGAATGATGCGCTCGATGCAAAAAAAAAAAAAACGCGCAATTTCGGCAAGGACAGACGAAATTATTTGCAGCAATTGTGTGGGGCCTGGAAATGAAATATCATTTTTTTGCGCCATCAGGGTCGAACCCCCGATTGGTTGGGGTCGCCACTGGGAATTATTTTTTTCCGTTTTATTTTATTTTTTTCAGGGAACGCCGAAATTCTGATGGTTAGTGAGGAGCCATCCTCATGCAGGAATCCACTGAGGGATTATCCACTTTCCTTTCACGAAAATCCCTTCAACCTTGAAGAAGACCTCCTTCCTTTTTGCACGCCTTTCATCTTCAGTCCTTCTCAGACAGTGGAAACAATCAGCAGTTCAAATATTCTGCCACTTTCTGTCCGTCTACTCTGTGAAAATGTTCTTCAACCAAAAAGTTTTCTGGGCGATTGTGGCGGGCATGAACCTTATCACAGAGTCACTGGGAATCAGAGTTTTCAAGTTTGAAGAGTTTTATTCAATTAATCCTGAAAACCTGACGGTTTGGGAACAATGGCGGCCTGCTGTTGAGCTTTTTTCCATGGCTTTTCAAAAATTCAATGGTGAGTGGAAAAACTATACACGCGTTTTTTTTTTTGTGTGTGCCGATTTCATCTGGTGGACTTTTGAATTTTGAATTTTATCCATTATGTTCAATTGATTAATTATAATATCAATAAGTTTGCTTACTTGATGAAGTCTTCTAGCTGCTGATGCATAAAAAAAATTCGGTTTCTTTAATTAAGCCGCGTCCACTGCACTTGAATATTTGTGAATTTGTACTTAGGTTCCTATTTGAGAAATATTCTGTTACATTTTAACGCTATTGTATTGATTTTTCTCATCCTCAGGACAATACTGTATTTCAAATCACATTTACATTCTTACATGTCTGCATTTTTTTAATGAACTTCTGGGAATAATTATATGCATGATTTTGTCCAAACATAGATTCAATGGAGTTGAAAAACAAATACAGTAACCATTCTGCTGAGGAATCAGAAAACATTACAGAAAACATATATTTCAAACTCCCTGAAATGGTTCCCCAGTAAAAATTCTAGTTTTCCAAACCCAAGAAATCCCTGGTTTTATTTGTGTGCTTTCATTGAAGTTTGACTTGAAGAGGCTCAACTGTTACTTTCATGAGAATTAATTTAAGAGTGTGTTTTGTTCTCCCTGCTGAGTGTCAAGTTTTGAATTCATCAAGCAGGTCAGTGATTTTAAATTAATGTAAGAGCTGTTTTATTTCACTGTGGCCCAGGTGATGCTCTTCTGTTTCGAATAATGAGGTCCAACATGGACACTGCAGAGTTATTGGGCATCACTGTTTTATTGGCATTAAAATATTGAGGCTTGTGAGTTGTGACTGATCAGAAATTATTCCTTCTCTTTTGCCAGACAAGAATAAACCAAAGCAAGAGAAGAGAGAATTCAGTGGAATGGAGAAGTTGGAGAAGCTGGCCAATATCAACTCCAAAAGCAGTCAAGAAACTTGTGGACCACAAGATGGACGTCGAAAGGGTCGCCAACTGCTTCCAGGCCTGTTTTTTGATGAAACCTCTGATCACCCTTTCATCATCCTGCTTCAGTATGTGGTGCCCCTCATTTCCATCGATTTGCCAGTGTTGCTTCCGCCAAACTTGAGGAATTTGGACCGCAGCAAACCATCCCTCACAGGAGCTTTTGGTGCCATTCCTTGATTTGAAGTGTTTGTCCTTATTTTTTTTTATATTTTATTGTTGTTTATTTGAATTAAATTTTGGCTATATTTTGAGAACCAAGCACAATTTTCGTCTTTCCTGAAGAAAATATTGCCATTTCAAGTTGTTTTGAGTGGCACTTGTGATGAGTTTAGGAAAGACTTTTTGACTGGCCTGAGACTGCTTTTCTTGGGTGAGAGCAACTGGAAATTTATTTTTGCAGGAATGTTTGTTGAATAAATTGAACATAATTTCTCCAATAGTTTCAATCATTAAAAATATTTTTTAGGAGTGTTAGCATTTTTGAATGTAATTTTGCAAGGGCAGCCTTTTGACAATCATAACAATGAGCTGTGATGATGTTTTTTATTAGTAAAGGGATCTAAAATTTGCATCAATATAGGGGTTCTCCTGGAATGGATATTGAAATGATCACAGTGTGCAAGGAAAAAAATGGCTGAAAATTGATGCTGTTTTATCTAATTTCAGATATGATTGTCCAACTTTATGAAGTGATTTTGTGTCTTTGGTGGAGTAATTTGAGTTTTGGTGCAGTGGTGCCAACCAGTGCTGGCCCTACATCCCAGGAGGCATCCAGGTTCAATTTATTCTCTGATGGACCACCTCAGATCCCCAGCAGTGGGCTCAGCTACTTACCAACACCTCAGTTGTTCTTCAATAATAAAGATAAGATTCCTTTTGGTGCCAGTAATCCCAGGATAATATCTGGCAATTCATTGTACCCAAGAAGACTGCCTCTGTCCAATCAGTTCATCAGGCCATACCCTGCATTGCCACAACCTTCTGCTTTGCTCCAGGATTCTGATGCTGTGGGTCATGTTGGAGGTGCTTTCACTTTCTTCACAAGTGTCAAGAATGACTTTGACAATGCTGATGCTGTAAGTGATCCATTGAATATACTTTGACCTAATGATGATAGAAAATAATCTTGATAACTTCATTCAAAGCAGTCCTAAGAATTACAGTAATTATATTCATTTGAAAAGTGTCTTCTTCACCTCTTTTGTTTACCAGTTAAGATGCTAATGACCATCTCAGATTCTTGAACAACTATGAGCTATAGATTAATTATCCCAGCATTTTGTTCAAGCTTTGGTTTAATGGCAAATATTTGCTTAATTAAATTTTTCAAAGAATGATTTATGTTCTAATGTTTTTACATTTCCAATTTTTATAAGAACTTCTTTGTGACATGTGATGGAATCAATATTTGGACTTTTCAGAGCATTTCTTCCAAATTATTGTACAGGTAAACCTCTGTAAATTTGATTTCAAGCGAGGTTTCAGGTGACAATAAGGTACAACTGTTCCGAATAAAAATAATTTTTATTTATACATTGGGTGATCTTTGTCTGAATTATCTTGCTTTTCTTCAAACATCCATGATTTAATTCAACTTGGTACTTTCTAACAGCTTTTTTATTGTGAATTTTAAGCATTTATATAATATAAATCAAAATGTTTTTGTTCCATTTTCTGGGTGCCAAGAAAAACATAAAAATCTGTAGATCATCATGATAATTACTTGCAGAATTTCAAATTGCCTTTTTAAACAAGTTCCACAGATTATCAAACTTAATGCAGTATTTCTAAAGCACATTTAGATCCCATTTGCAACCCATTTACTGCTTCAAAAATGTGAATCTATTCAGTGCTACATTACTTTGAAGCACCAACTTAATTTTAGCAGCCACAAAATAGGATATTGGTCATGGGAATTTAAAATAGGTGTCACTCATGTCTTGATATTAAATGACAAACGTGCAATACAAATGTTTTTGCAAAATCTTCTCATGGGTGCCATTGATTTTCTATAGTTACCTTTCTTGAAATAATATCTACACATCATTCAACTTATCAAGGTATTATTGTAGAGTGCCTTATTTAGACCACCTTTACTACATCCAGAATGTGATGCTCTTCAGCTAAGTCACTTTGAAACACCACATTGATTTCAGCAGCAAGAAAACACGGTATTGGTCATGGGAATTTAAAGTAGGTGTCGCTCCTGTCTTGATATCACATGAGAAACTTACATAACAGTCAATTTTTTAACGATTTGCTGGGCTGACAAAATGTTGTGGACTTTATACACAGCAGTGATTCTGTGCATTTTCGCAGCTAGCATTTTTTTTTTTTTATCTCTCTGTGAAAGGGTTACGCGGAAGTGCTCCGTCCTGGGTACCGGAAGTGGAGTCCGTTGACTGGAAAGTTCTCCCAGCACAGCAAGTCCAGTAGCAGCAAGGACAAGACGCAACCCCATGAGGCGTATTACGTACCTCTTTTCCCAGCAGCTGAGCGTCTGGCCCCGCCCAACGAATACACCATCGACGTGACCTTGGGACGTCCTGTGCCTTTCACTCTGTGCCACCGACTGACCATACGAGTGCCGCTCATGCCCATCTGGGCCCGCACCAGGTACCATTACCAAATCTGCGACCGTGGACCCGAAGGACTCCCGATCGCACTTCTTCCCGCAACCCGTTTGCGAGAATAGAGCAGAAAAAGGGAAAGAGAAGAGGAGGAGGAGGATAAGCAGATTATATTCAGAGTATTTTGCAGTATTTATTTATTTATTTTGTTATTCAACCAGCTTATTTCCTTCTTCCATTTATGACTTGCTCATATTACACCTGCTGCTTGTTTCAAGTTTTATGAGGAGAAAAAGACAACTTTTACTTTTCTTCAAATGAGTGGAAGTGCCATGTGTGTCTCTCCAAAATTTCAGACTTTGTTGCCACTTTTGATAAATTGTTTATGCTGGCAAAAAAAAAATCCCCAATAACCCTTGTCCATGGACCAGGGGTTATTGGGGAACATTGGTCCCAATGAGCAAGTTCTGGATTACTTTTGGGGGCAAAAAACAAAAGTTTAAGATTACTTCTGATGTGAATTGGGCAAAATTTGGATTACTTTTGGAGGGCGAACAGAATAATTTTTGGACCACTTTTGAAAAAAAATGACAATATTTGGAAGCAGTTTGAAAGAGTGCTAGATCAATTTGTGAGGGAAATATGAAAAAAAAAATTGTGAGTCTTTTTTAAAAATGAAGCTTGACAAATTTTGGACAGAAGAGTACAACAATTTGGATAAGTCCTTGCTCACTGGGTATTCAGAGATCTGGTACACTTAAACTGGATAGAAAACACTATGGGACCAAATTTCATTTGCTGAGAGTAATCATCACTTCTTATTTACTTTGGTGAGGGCAACATTCATTTATTGAGAAATTTTCATGCCCCCAGGATTCCTCATTACAGTAATTGCAAATGCAACTCAACACTGCATTTTCATGTTCAATTGAATGGTACAGTTCACCCCAACACAACCAATCTTCCACATGACAGATTTTTGCATAACAGACCACCTCTGGACAAGGTGGCTTTCCCTCCTGTGCAATGAACTAAATCTACATAACAGACTTCTGTTTAAATGCTCAACAAGAAAAATATTATTTTTTTAATTATTGAAATTACAAAACAGGCTTTTCACACAAGGTACTTTTCTAGCTGTGGCACAATTAAGTCACTTGTACAGGGTTTTACAGCATACATGTAGGAGTGCATGCATGGAATATTAAAGCATGTGTGAAACCATTGATCAGAGAGAGGAATTTCAACACCTTGCCCGCAAAAAAAAATAAAAATAAACCTCACTTGGTTTGAGGATGACATTTTCGTCAATCTTTATTGCTCATGACAAAAAATATACAAGTGTGAAGGAAATGGCAAAAAAGATCCTTAACATAAGCAAGTGCTTTGTTTTTCACTACAAAAAAAAGATAAACACACCGACAAAGCTCACGAAAATTGTGCTGCTGCTTGTTCGCTTCCCAGCATGAGTAAAATAAACGCATGCAAAATCGAAAAACCCATTTCAAAAATGTCTTGATTCCGAAATCTTAGGCATTGTCACATGATTCAAATAAATCTGAATCTAAATAAGACTATGATACAGCATTCTTGTTCAGTATGAGCCTTCCCAGTGCAAAGGTCAAAATGAACTCCACCATTTTCACGTTGACGCCAATTAGTTTTCACATATGCTTCTTGACCATATCCGCAATTTGGGTTTCATTAGCTCCTGAAAACTCGTCAATCTGGAAAGAAAAATAAAGCTTTTTGTCGTGCGCAGAATTGGCCACGAAACAAAGGACAAAACTTTGAGCTACAGTATTATTTCCATGAAGTGTGAATGTCATTTGGAAGCTTTTATTTTCAATAATATCTGCCCCTGTTTCTTCAAGGACATCATGTATGTACAGTCAAACCCAAGTTTAGTGCCATTGCTTGTCCTGGCACATTTTGTAGCACTAAGCAAGTGTAGCATTGAATTGTGGGTTTTTTATTAAAAGAAAATTCATTTGAAGCCTTTATTCATTCTAACATAGGTAAAATGGACTTTTTTGCAGAATTTTAAGCCACTGAGTCTCTTTTATAAAATACATAAGCCACACAAAACAAATAAAAGGTTAAAAGAACTTTTACCATTGCATTTAATTTTTATTATACTGCAGAATGCATCACATTTTTTTGCATACTGAGCCAAGTAAAAGTGTAAAACTGTTTCTTGTAGTTTTGTATCAACCTTTCAATAAAAGCACACATTTCCAATATCAGGATGAGGGATTTACAACTATTTTTTAAAAGAAACTTCTTGTTTTTGAGATTCTCTTTGCTCTGTATTAGTAGTATTAAAAATTAAAATTATAAGGATTGAATTGAAGTTCAAATAAATATTTTTTACTGATACTGAGCGTGAGCATATGATTCTCAGTAAGATCCTGATAATATCCCTAGAGATATGCCTTACTTTTTCTGATTTTGGCACATTTTTCATCAAGGACAGGAACATTTTTGTGGCACTTATGGAATTGGCAATAAATTCCAGTTTATCTCAAGAACACTGTGGAGGGAATTTTGTGGAAATGTACATCAAGCAGGGTTTGTCAGGAATAAACCCAACAAATGAAGATTTAGACAGTGAACCTTATTTGAGAATGGAATTGAGTATGAAAGTTTGAATAAAACTCAGAAATTCGGTCGGGCTGCAACCGGGGTGAGAACACCCTATTATAAAGTTGATATATTCAAAAGAAAGCAACAATTGACACTCAATAAATTCGCTCGCGAAGTCTTGGATGAACCGCACGCTCGAGAGTAAAAACAGGGCAATAAAGTGATAGAGGAACAAGGCAGAACAGTTCTGGCGGAACAAGGCAATAAAAAGTGTTCTCGCAAAAATCGGTGTCGACTTTGATGCAGCTGTTTGGTCGTGACGTCACCAACAGGGGTCGTCTTCGGTGTGCCGACATTTTGACGGGTCTTCAGTCTTCCCGTGTCCATCTTGCGAGTCGGAGGTGCTGACGATCGGCGGAGGTTTCGTTTGGCAGTGATTGACTGATTTTAGGTATTTGAAAAAGATTTGAAATTGAAGACCGATTGGTCAGATTACTTTTAACTTTTGAGAGCTGATCAGGCTCGTAGGTTGGTGAAGTTCGAACTGGTAATTTTGACAAATTGGTTCGCAATAGATTTGATTCCCACACTTGGGACGTTTGATTAGCATGCTTTCTTTTTGGTTGTTTCACACTTGAATGATAGATTTGATTAGGTTGGGTTCACGTGACGGGTCTTCAGTCTTCCCGTGTCCATCTTGCGAGTCGGAGGTGCTGACGATCGGCGGAGGTTTCGTTTTGGCAGTGATTAACTGATTTTAGGTATTTTGAAAAGATTTGAAATTGAAGACTGATTGGTCAGATTACTTTGACTTTTTAAAGAGCTGATCAGGCTCGTAGGTTGGTGAAGTTCGAACTGGTAATTTTGACAAATTGGTTCGCAATAGATTTGATTCCCACTCTTGGGACGTTTGATTTGCATGCTTTCTTGTTGGTTGTTTCACACTGGAGTGATAGATTTGATTAGGTTAGGTTCACGTTTTTGGTTTTGGCTGAATAGCTTGGCCACATATAGATTGATTCCGTTTGGTTTTTAGATTCATCAAGTTGATTGTGTGAGCTTCTTTGTCTTTCGTCGGTTTTGAGAAAAGAGAATCAGTTCAGTTTTGATATCTTCGAGAGGTGTTGAAACTTCGATATGGAATCCCATGGTCAAGGTGAGAACTTTTTCAGTTGTCTTGAAGACGTGTTCTTTTGAAATTTTGGTTCTTTTAGATTTGAATTCCAATGATTCCGTGTCTCAGGGACCGTTAATGATAGATAGAACTTTTTCTGTTGTCTTGAAGACGTGTTCTTTTGAAATTTTGGTTCTTTTAGATTTGAATTCCAATGATTCCGGGTCTCAGGGACCGTTAATGATAGATGACTCAAATTCTCCTCGAAGTGTTAGCGGTAAGAGTTCGCGAATTGATAAAAGGTGAATTTATTATCCTAGAGGATACATTTTGAGTTTGTAATGATTTTCAGAGAGTGAGGACGTCGTCATGGAACCGTTCCAGAGTGAAGTGACTGAATCGATGATTCCTTTACATCTACGAGGGAGATCAGGAGTTCTTCGGGATCTAAATTCCTCAGAATGGGAGAGCTTGCTTGATCTTGCGGGAATGGTTAAAAAGCGTAGTATCTCAAATATTGCTAAACGTGGGCTCGAATCTGAGATAGTGGAATCTGAAAGAGAACTTTCTAAACATCGATCTAAATTGGAGGCGTTGCGATCCTCTGTAAAAGATCTCGAAGAAGAAAAAACGAACTTGGAGGAGCACAAAAAGATTGCTGCTGCTCAAAGGGAGATGGCATCTGTTGCCTCAAAGGAAGCTGATTTGAGTGCTTCGGAGTTTTTGGGGAGTGTAAAACGCAAGACTTCAGGGGATTTAGCATCAATTCTTTTGAGATTGCAAGGATTGAGTGACATTTGGTTGGAGGAAAGCTCAGCTTGTAAGGTTTTCCAAGAAGGTACTTAATACAGTTTAAGTTTGAATGCTAGATACTAATTTGAAATTGGTTTCTTAACAGAGGATGTTTGGATGCTTCAGCTGGGGGGTGGAAAAGACAAGATCACCATTCGAGTTGCAAAGCTTGAGAAGCTGATGGGTCGATTTGTGAAAGAACATAAGGTCCCAGGGGTACGTCCGCCATCTCAAACTCCGGTGGTCCCAAAGGTTTCATCTTTAATTTCTCCTGGACCTCTGAGGTCGATTTTAAAAACAATTGAGCAATCTTCTGTTGCGTCGACTTCTGGAGTGAAAAGAGTGAGGGCTGAGAATTCGTCAGAAAATTCAGACAAGTCTTCACAAGACGTTAAGGTATTTGGGGTAAAAAGAGCGGCGTTACCTCAACCTAGTGTTCCAGAATCGTTGAAACGACGAAAACTTCGAGAAAACCCTAAATTCTTTCCGGGAGGACTTACTGATGGTTAGTACTTAATTTTGTAAAAGAATTTACTAGAATAAACTATTGATTCGATTTTATGTGCAGAAAATTTGGCTAAGATCATGGAGGGAAAGCAATTTGTCCCAAAGGATCCAATAAGTTTCCGCAGAAATGTAGCTCGAAGACTTGGATTAACGGAGGAGCATTTGGAGAGAATTGATTCTATACAACTCCCAGTGCCTGGATGTATAGTTCAAGATTGGCTGTACAGCACCCCGGAGATGTCTAGAATCCCAGATGATGTAGTTCCAGATGAGTCTAATCCTAAAGTCATCGTAATTGGGACATCATTGACTTCCTATATTCGACTTGGTGGAGAGAAAGAGACGTTTGTTGGTCATGTCAGAGCTGAAAAATGTACTCAAAAGCCGGTTTTTGATTTTTCACATCTTTTTGCTGGTCTCCCCGTTTCGCTTTACCAGGTTTGAGCATTTTTTAGAAATTCTTTTGACTTTGATTATTGATTAATATTTGGTTTTTCTTTTAGTACTCAGTGAGTGGGTTGGCGTTTAAGTATGGACAATCGTTTTCTCCTGAGGAGTTGAGAGACATGATCTATTACGATCTCAAGCTAAAGGAGAGTTTTAGATTCAACCAAGTTTATATCCGGATCGGCACAAACGATATAAAGGAGATTGTCAAGCGACAAACGGACTTAGATTTCCAAAC
>CAJPEX010005406.1:0-16496 GCA_905338405.1 Notodromas monacha | reverse complement strand
CTACAGAAACATTTTCGAAGGTCACATGAGCAACCAGCCCTCGTCTGATAACACCACTGTGGCGGATTATTCCCTGTGGAAGTGGAAGGATGAACTAGTCAAGAGAGCCACAAAAGCTGCCAAAGATCTGGGATATCTTTGAAGCTTCCCTGATTTGACACAAAGGAAAAACTGTCAGCAATCTGCCATTGATTTTTTGTTGTTGGTTGACTTGAGTGTGTTTTGTTGTTATTTGGTTGCTTGCATTCAATCCTTTTTTTGTGTATGTTTTTGCTTCACAGCTATCTGAAGGTGGTCCAAAATTCAGACACGTTTGTGATAATCTAAGCAATGGGAATAGATATGCCAGCATCAAGGGAAGTTGGTGTGGTTCAGTGTGATACTCTTTGAAACAGAAATAAGTGTGAAATAATCCTTTATGCTTGAACACTTGATATTAAAAAAATTTTACGGTTTCTGAAACATGTTCCTTGTGCAAAATAAAACTGGGAAAAACAAAAAAAATACTGAAGAGTTGTAATTAATCATTTGGGAAGGCTTTTGTAAATGATATTCAACTCACAAAAATGCAGAAAATGTTTACAGCTCACATCAGAAGATACTGATTGCATTCAAAATATATATACATGTGTAGATTACTTTCGAGGGGACATTGGTCAGGAACTTGCTGATGAAATGCATACAATTTATCAAATTGACCCAAAATTGTTTTGGAAGCTCTTTCAAAATTGATTCTGTCAACAGCAATTATTACAGAAACATATTGTTATCCAATCCTCTTGTTTTCAGTGAGAAGTCTTCTCAAACTAAGTTGTTGACTACTGGGCTTGCAGTTGAGCATAAAATATTGCTCATTCTGAACATCATGCACAGTAATATGCATAAATCTAGTGAAGTTTTACTGAAAGCTGAATGAAAATATGCACTCACTCACACTTCTGATAAATATGTTTATTGCTCATCCTCAGTTATCTAGGTATTCACAACGCCAAATAGAATTTTTTTTAAATTCCAAGAACTAATCTCATACAAGGTGATCTTACCATATCGCCCCATATTCCAGACAAACAAAGCAACTCATATTACGAGAACGTATATAGATAAAAAAGGACAGCGAATCACACACAAAAAAGGAATTTCTTCTACGTATTTTTCCAACCCGATAAGACGGTTGCTTCATATGAAAGCCACCACTTGTATGTCGACTCTGCCTGGGTTAGATTAGTTGTCCTCACGAATATACTGAACACTTTGAGTGAAATTTCTCCGCGGAAGGTGTCTCTTGAATTTTTATTTCTGATAAATTGTATTTGTGGTCAAAATGGCCATAAAAGTTGAATTCGGAGCCTTGAAAAAGCCGCATGCGATTTTGAAAATTGTCACCGGAGTGAGTAAAAAAAAATTCATTTATCATTCAAGGCCAACAACTTTCAAAACTAATTCTACCGTAATTTTTGAAATGACGCTTCAGCAAGTGATTATTCTTATTTTTTCAAATTTTAGGCTACTGTTCCGTTATCACAGCAATATTTGAACTTCTGATGTCTTTTCGGCGACTTAATAACCCAGGATAATCAAAATGAGGACTCGGTTTCTGCTGTTAACGTGCTCCTTTTTTCTATTGGGTTCTTTGTGACTTAATTATCCATTAAACGCACTTCGTCAGTCGTCGACAATAAACGTGGACCCGAATCGTCCGGAATATCAGGGTTATATTTATTAACAAAATGCAAAATTCTTGAAATGTACACAGGAATGGATATTTCAGCGAAATAAATTATTGGTTTGCTTCATTTTACCAGTATAAATCCAGAAGTGAATGTGCAATAAAATGGACGCCATGTTTCAATCTGCACAGTACAAATATTGCTTGCAGGCAAAGAAGAAAACTGTAGCAGAATAGGTGACTTCATGTCTCTGGAAGCTTTTTGTAGAATTTTTTTATCCATTGAAGATTTAGTTGTTTGATTTTTTTAAAATACAGTGGAATTCTGTTACCATGAATCTCATCACAAAAAGTTTTTAATCATAACAACTTTTCTTTATTGTTCCTGGCTGTTTACTTTAGGCGTAATGTTATAAAAATATTTATTACAATTATCAAATTATTTTATAGGCTGTAATCTCAGTATAAAAAATGTTTGTCCATCATTCTTTGCTTAGACAATGAGGTTTGTTTTATATGTATGACTGGAAGCCAAAAAGAAATAAAAGTTGCCGCATTCCAACTTCATCAAGAATTAAAAATTCTTCAAGAATGTCTGCCAAGAAATCTTCCTGTTCATAAAAGATTAAACAAGCTGTATTTCTTGGAAATTCAGTAGCTCCATTGTAGATTGTTTGCCTTTCTCCTCAATATACAGTATGTTTGGAAGAATTTTCCTCTATCTGCAAGAACATGCATGACTGAAAAGGTTTATTCAGAAGGAAGCATTCCTCTTACATTATGTTCATTGCATATTTTGAAGATATGACCCTTTTTTTTAGCAGGATGGCAGGGTCAGTATAAAAAAGGAATTATTTATATCATGTTCTATTTTCATTTCATCAGGAATAATCATTATTTATGATCAGCAGTATAATCATTCAATGTTTTGTTTTGGAAGCCCATGAAAATATTTCTTACATCTTTCCTACAAAATGCCAGTCTAAAATGTGTTAGATAAAAATTATGAATCTCAATTCAACAAAGTTTTTGTTAAAACAATTTTCACCAAGTCCCTGGAAGTTTGTTGCAATGAGATTTTACTTTACCTACTTTTACAACTTCTTTTCATGCTGGGATAAATACTCAAAATGCAAGTCTCAATATTCAGAACCATGCTCTGATTCTATTTATATTCCGTCATCTCAGCACATTATCAAAGTAATTATTTTCCTCAGATGATCTNAAAAAGAAATAAAAGTTGCCGCATTCCAACTTCATCAAGAATTAAAATTTCTTCAAGAATGTCTGCCAAGAAATCTTCCTGTTCATAAAAGATTAAACAAGCTGTATTTCTTGGAAATTCAGTAGCTCCATTGTAGATTGTTTGCCTTTCTCCTCAATATACAGTATGTTTGGAAGAGTTTTCCTCTATCTGCAAGAACATGCATGACTGAAAAGGTTTATTCAGAAGGAAGCATTCCTCTTACATTATGTTCATTGCATATTTTGAAGATATGACCCTTTTTTTAGCAGGATGGCAGGGTCAGTATAAAAAAGGAATTATTTATATCATGTTTTATTTTCATTTCATCAGGAATAATCATTATTTATGATCAGCAGTATAATCATTCAATCTTTTGTTTTGGAAGCCCTTGAAAATATTTCTTACATCTTTCCTACAAAATGCCAGTCTAAAATGTGTTAGATAAAAATTATGAATCTCAATTCAACAAATTTTTTGTTAAAACAATTTTCACCAAGTCCCTGGAAGTTTGTTGCAATGAGATTTTACTTTACCTACTTTTTGTTGAAGAAAAGTACGACCCTATTTATGAGTTTTACGTTCAGAGTTATAAGTCTTGGTACGAGACTAAGATAAATATAAGGCAGTAGAGTCGTGTAATAGTTTCATTAATAAAAGGAGTCTACTAGAGTCTAAATATATTTGAATGGGCATACTTATTAGTTGCTGGGTGATCAAAGAAATAAGTTTTAGCAGCTATTGTGATGATCTGTTGCATATATTTTTTCAATACTGGAATTAATCTTAATGCAAATAATTTATTAGGTATATTCTTCCACAGGTTTTGGCATTGCTGTCTCTGGCCTTGTATCGGGGAAGTTGGTACCTTGATGGCCTGGCTTCTTTCTCGCCATTGCACGAAAACATGAATTCCACCTTCTTTTTCATTGGAAGCATGTTCATGTACACTGTGATGCCCTTGATGCTTTGTGTGTGCTACGTTTTGGGGCAGACGCAATCGGTTCAGGTGAGATAAGATGCGATATAGAAAGCGACGTGTGAATAATCGAGGGATTCATGTGTGTGTGGGTTTTGGAAAAAGCCGCATGTTGTTCAGCCAGAAGGAAATGCAGGGTTTCAATGAGTTTTTCTTTTCCTCTGGATTTTCAGTCTTGGAATATGAACTGTTGCTCTATTTTTCTGCTAGGGAATTTAAAATTTTCTCCATAATCTGGTTTAAAACTTTTGATTATCAATGCTATCAACAGGCGGTTACAGGAAGTTTGATATACAATACAATCTTAGAGGATTTGGAAAAACTTAGCTTTACATGATTTGCCCCCAAAGATGCTCTCTGAACTGAGTACTAAATTAAAAGTTATCCACAAACCAGATGAAAACCACCTGCTTAAATTTGTGCTCAGTATTGCCCTTATTGTGCTAGCTGATTCATTTTTTTATCATATTTCATTTTTGTTGTATGAAACAGGGACTTGGAGTAGGGTTAAAATAATTATTCCATCACTCCACTCCACTCCAGATATGATCAACTACTGCTCCAGGGCTCTGGAGGTCAAGACACTTGACAGAACCATTGAATATAGTGCAGTAAAATTCCATAACAATGAATTTTGTCATAAAACTTTTTGCTAGACCAAGTTTTTTTCTGAGCATTTTTTCCCTATGCCCAGGAAATAATTTATCCATTTCAACCTGTATTGCAAAGCCATTGGCATGGCATTGGCACAAAAACATTGGGCTAACAGCCATTTGGTCACTGGCCAATGTCTGACAACAGATGTTCCCTGACAAATGTCGGCCAATGCATGCTTCCATGTGTTGTGAACCCATCCTGGCATGCATTGGCCCAACTTTTGGGGAATGTCCCCAATAAAAGCATCCCCCCTGGCATGTCTGAAAGCAGTAGAAAAAACATAAGTTCCCATTCCTTTGCTGCAGTTTACTTCTTCATTTTGCCTTCTTTGTGCTGTACTCTTTCCTCTTTCTTCTGTACTTAATTTTATGAGTTTTCTGTTAAAAATTAAGTAAGGACGACGACGAGGAAAGGAAACTTAGACCACAGGACTACTACGAGGACCCAAAACTTGATCCTGGTAGACTCATCTACACTTTACTACAAGTGAACTTGTAGTAAGGGTGTAATAAGTACATAAGTTAAGAGCAAGAAAGGCCTTCTTTTTAGGATCACTCTCTTTTTTCAATGCCCTTCTATCTTAACTGGGACACTTTTTACAGATCTTCAAAGTTTGAAGATCATTTTAGATATTTTTTGTGTTTATCAAAAATTTACACATGTACAGTGGGCCCCCGACTTACAACAGGCCCATGTTACGTCTGTTTCAACTTACGACGTTTTTTTTAATAATGAAAAACCCCCAACTTACGTCGGGGTTTCATGATACGACTCTTTTTGTTGCTTGCAAAAATGACCCATGAGAGGAACTTAGTACCAATTCAGCGGACTGATGTCAAACGAGCACCAGAACACCTTGCTGCACCTTCAATTATTCATTCCTGCTGCTGCTCCTTTCCTTTGAATCTGGTGTCCTGATGATGCTCCTGGGTTTTGAACTAGGACCATCTGAGTAGATGTGAAATGATGTTCACTTGAACATCATTCCCACATTATTCATTATAAGTTAAGAGCAAGAAAGGCCTTCTTTTTAGGATCACTTTCTTTTTTCAATGCCCTTCTATCTTAACAGGGACACTTTTTACAGATCTTCAAAGTTTGAAGATCATTTTAGATATTTTTTTGTGTTCATCAAAAATTTACACATGTACTCAACAATGAATCAGCAATGTTCAAGGGAACATTGCAGGTACATTGCCTCAAGTAACACTTAAATTTCATGGACATTCTAGTTTAAGTATGCAAAATTTCTATGGTCTCAAATTATATTTCAATGTTTAAATGTGTACATTGCTAAATGCATTGGCACTCGGCTGTTCAATGGTACTCTAAACAGGATGCATTTAATTTTCCACAAAATGTCTAGCATACCATTCCCAAATGCACCCTACAATATATTTCAGAATGGCCTTTATCTCAAATGGTGTTCTTGATTGACTGCCAAAATTTCCTGCAATGCCTAGCTCAAAATGCCAGGACATGGGGCCTTGGCTCAAATCCCAATCATTGCAGAAGGCATTGCAGAACTTATTGACTGGCCATTTCCTCAACACTTTACTGCCCAATGCCCCCATGATTTGCTGGGTATGAACAACGCTAAAATAATTACCTTTTTCCAAACTAAATTGCATCAATAATATCATTAGACAAATTTTTTGTTTTGATTATCTGTAAAAAAACGTATCGCTGTATGTACAGGCATTACGAATTTTCAACACTTGGAAAAATTGGAAAACCCAAATTGAACACAATGAAAAGCAAAAAAATATAGAAATTCTAATCCTTATGCATTTTCATACAGCTATTGCATATATAGGTAGTGGCTCTTATGGGCCTCAACCTACACATATTATAATGGTTCTCCAAAAAATTATCTCTGAAACATTTTCTTCTAATCCTCTGAATTATGTTGTATGCATTTTCATACAGCTATTGCATATATAGGTAGTGGCTCTTATGGGCCTCAACCTACACATATTATAATGGTTCTCCAAAAAATTATCTCTGAAACATTTTCTTCTAATCCTCTGAATTATGTTGTATAGATGTCAAGTACCTAATAGTGTGCCCAATGGTACTGTAGCAGCTGGGGGATGCATGTTTCCAATTATATGTTGAAGACCTATTTTAAGGGAGGGACTTCTGTCCCTCCCTTGGCTATTTGTGATTGTTTGGCTGGTGCCAAGCAACCACAGTTTTTAAAACAGTTTTTTGAACTTTATGAACTGCCTTGGCTTTTGGTATGTGTACATGTCTCACAAACGAACCCATTTTCAGGCTTTGTTGAAAAAAAATGCAAGTGAACCATGGGAGGTACTTGTGTAGGACACATAAACTTCAAAATTTCAGAAATGTTTTGAGAAAAATTAAATTCAGGATTTAAACCACAAATGACAGGCTGAAAAATCTCACAGCTTAACAGATTATTCCATTGTAGAAACTCCAGCCCAGAGGCTTCCATGCAGAATCTACAAAAAGGAGACAGAGAAGTTCAGTTGGAAAGGAGAGACCCATTAAATCAGTAAATGCTGCCCTCTCTGAACCCAATAGTAATTGAATATCAAGGGGGAAGAATGTTTTGGGTTTGATGACTTACTTGGAGGGAGGCAGTTTTGTTGACTGTTGCCAACCAAGCAGACACATATAGCTGGGCGGGGGAGGTGTCTCCCAGCATTTTTTAAATTTCCTCTACTGCTTGGGGCCCAGAGCAGCCAAAAAAAATTTTCTGCTTTGGGCAGTGCTCTGGCTAAAAATGCTCTGCTTCAGGCTCATCTGGCTTTGCTCCAAATCCCTGATCTGAAAAAGGAAGTACAACTTATGCATTATTTGTATTACGTATGCTTTCTTATGTACTGTACTGTGATATATTTTTTTTTAAACCAGTGTCATGAGATATTCTTTTTTTCTGACATGCTGAAATTCATTTGGATGGTTGGGTGCGTCTGTGTGGAGGGGGGGGGGGGGATAACTTTTTTGAACCTATTGTGAATGAAGACAAGGAGCAAGTAAAGCTTGTACATCGATCCATCAATACAAGTGCACTGACACCCATCCCAGTAATAGAAGTAAGAATTTTACGAAAAACATAATATTTCATGCAAGAAATAATTTCAATCTCTAAAATTAACTTTTTTAGCATAAGCTGTAAAATGAAAGTGAAATGGTTTGTAACAGGAAAGTTTTCACTCCTCACTTGTGGAAACCTTGTTGAGTCTTCATTATATGGATGTCCAAAAAATCTGGAACAGCTGTTGGCATTGAGTTGGCAATTCAAATCCATTTTGATCAGTGTTCAATAAAAGAATTTAATTTTGGCAGCTATTATTGAAATGATCAGCAAAAATCTATGTTTCAATGCTTGATTGAAACAATGCAAATTCTTTCTTCACAGAGCTACAACAGGGCATTAAGCCTTTATTATTGAATATGCTGTGGCACCCTAAGATGCAGATATTCACATAATAGGTGCATGGACCCAATTCTAAGTTGGAATGCCTGCATGTTGGACCTTTTTTTCTCTATAGACTTATCCCTGGGAATCTTTTCAAATGGTTCATTTCTAGATGAATAGGTAATAAAATACCAGACCTTCAAAACATTATTTAATATAAGTTTTGTCAACTTCAAGATGCAGAAAATAAATTTTCAGGAGCAAATCACACAGAATCTTATTTCCTGGCATCCAAAAGAGTTCAAGAAGCAAAAAACAATAACAAGTCTTGCTATACTGAGCACAAATTATGGAAAAAACTGAAGAAAGAAGCACACAAGTAGCTCGTTTTTGACTATGAATATTAGAGTAATTATATATAATGACATTTTACTTTTAGCATTTAAAAAAATAATTAGCTGAATTTCTTTGAGAAATACCAAAATGCAAGAATTGAAAGTTTAAAGATCTTGCAAAAATCTTGAAGAAGTGTCCAGTCTTGGGTCACTATCCGGATGTTGAGGGCAGATTTTTTCAGTTCTAAGTCCTAACTGTCCCTTAGTCCAATTGTCCATGTTTCATGGTGCCTACATTTTGGGGGAAGGCATCCTATATGCGGTGTAGCATTAAAATAATACATTTTGTCCACTTGTTCTTTACCTAACCAGCACATTGATTGATGTATAGGACAAGTTTTTTTGCGACTTTTTTGTCCGCATTCACAAATGTCACAAAATATTCGCACATTCCACCACAAATCCATTCAATACCAAATAAGATTCTAGATAGGAATTGGAATAAAATGAGAGAAAGTCGAAAGAGCACTGCACTTGCATGTTATTGTAGAATTGCGACATCTATATTCTAGAAGCAAGGCACCGAACCTAGTATTGTGGGAGAATTTCTAGAGGTGTCCCTTCTGCATTGAGTGAAATAAACAAGGAGGTGTTGGTAATCAAATCAAATGTAAAATCTGATTATTCTTGCCTATATTCCTCGAATTGTAATGCAATTTGTTCTAGGTTTCATTTTGTTTGCATGTTTTGCGGGGGTCATGAAATTATTTTTAAAATTGAGTAAAAGAGTTGAGTTGGTCAACGAGCAACTAATTTTTAGTAAAAAAAAGGGTTGCCAAGTAATGTATGCAAACATATACTGAATAGACATTTAGTAAGCAAAATTATATGGTGTGCCGGGAAAAGTGCAGTGATTTTTGATTGAGAAAAGCTCAATAGTGAATCAAGCTTTAGCAAAAGAAACCTGTTGTTTGTGAAGTTCACAAAATGGGAACTGATTGAAAATTGACCAATTTTGAATAAAATGATGGCTTATGATTGTGATTAATGTGAATGAGCGTTCACTTTATGTGTTTTTCACTGCTCTTTTAGCTAAGTTTGCTATGCAGTGAGACCCCCACATGTGGACACCTTGACCTGTGGACAATTTGACATAGGGACACTTATTTTACCATAAAATTACTGAATAAGCCCAAAATCAGGACACTGACTCAACATAGGGACATTCTGTTATAAAATTTCAATTACATATTAGTCCAAATTACAAGAAACAGATATTTCCAACCCTGAAATTGATGAAAGAAAAGTTCTTGAGCATTTCTCTCACCAATTTACCACCAATTTAGCTAATTTTAAAAAATTACTTCCAGCAGAGAGGGACTTCATTTGCTCTTTTTCACTTGGATAATATTTGTATACAGAGAACCCTAACATTTATATGTATTGTACAGAGGGATCAGTATTAAATTCCCCAAATGCCCATATTGTGTTGAAATATATTGATTGGAATCAGTTTAAATTGACAGACAATTTTGATTTTCATGGAATTATGGTGAGTATTTTGTGCATAAAACACAAATTCAAAATTATATAATGTAAGTCTGAGGGAAAATGAAAATCAACTTAGGGACACTCTTGATGCACCAATTATGTCTGCATCTTGGTGTCTCACTGTAATGTATTAAGCTTTTGAAAATTGGTCCATATATTTTTTATTCCCCAGTGCATTCTTCAGGAAAGTTTGTTTTCCATTATTTTAGGGGGTTTTCAAGGTTTTTTTTGTTGAGTAATGAAAAGTGCCACTCAATTTTATTTCTCAAGCGGTATCGTCCCCTTTCTTTCACATGATTATATTCGCTGTATCCACGCATGAATTGAAGATGATGGTGACTTGGCATTTGCAGGAAGGGTTTCTGGCTGTGATTGGCGTGGTTTTTGTCACTGCAAGCGGGATTTTGCTGGCAAATAGAGTCAAGTACCTCAATGATCTGAAGTACCGATGGCCAGACACGACTACGGAAAACTGCGCAACTGCCAGCACTGTTTTCACATTTTTCTGCGCTTTCTCTTGTCTAATTGACGGTGCTTTATTTGCCTGGAAAGCAAGGAGTGGTTGATGTGGACTACTTTCAATAGCGGAATTACCTGGATTTGTATGGAAGTAGTCGTACTCTTCTTGTGAGGAAAGGGGTTCAAGGCATTAAAAGGTTTCAAAGACAAATGAGCTGATAGCAACCATCACGATGGACATTGCATATTGAAGCACTTGCATGTGATTTGTTCATGGAAGTGGCGAAATTGTAAAACGATTTTTCATTCGAATTTAAAATCCATCTGGTTTTGAATGTCCTCTTTTCTACCACTCCCAACTTACCCTCGATTCCATTCATGAAGAGTATCTCCAAAAAAAAAATTTGGATGAGTTGAAGTCAGATGGTTCTCAAAAATTTATTTTGAAAGGATTTCATACACAAAATCCTCAAAAATAGATGAACATATGAATCACAATAATGCAAGAATAATTTTCTAGTTACCAATAATGGTTTTTAAGCATTGGCTATACTTCATAAGTTACTCCAGAAAATCATATTTGAAATAATCAAGACTGAAATACTGAACAGTAATTCAAATCTCTTATTTTAAAGCTGTGTTCCCTTAAGAAGATCACATTTTTATAAATGTCCAAAATGGAATCAAGCTCAAAATTTGATATTTTTCATATTCTCATATACTGCCCTTTGCCATACAACTACACACGTACTAATGAGAGATATATACTGTATTTAAAACTTCCATAACAGCAGTTGAAGTCCAGATGCATTGTCTCACCCACTTTGCTAAAGTGGTATGTAGCTACTGTATGACTTGCAGTTCTATATTTTGCAATGTTGGGCATATATTTTGTATTTGGACAATTATTTAGGATGTCCTCATTTGAAGTATGACCAAGAACCTGAGAATGACAATGCCAAGATAATTTCGAAGCCATCTGCCACAGATGTCAAAACATCTTGCTTTGTAACTGGCATGTTATTTTTATTTGTCAGGCATGGAAATACAAGAAGCCATTCATTTTATCGCAGAGGTGTCATTCACTTGAAATCCAGGAAGCATGGAAATTTTTGTGGGTTAATACTGAGAATGAAATATCAAGCCTCATTGAGTGCTGGACAATAAGTGGTTTTTCATTAGTCTGAGCTTTCTGAGGTGATCAGTAGTTAATTTATAAGAAGATCAAGTTGAATTTCCTGCTGAGCTTTTTCTAATGCAAGTGGTGCCCTGAAATTTCACCCTGGTCTGTTGCCAGCAGCAGCCTGGGGTCAAATTGTGCATATGGTCAAATTGCAAGACAATCTCAAATTCAATGTTTTGTGCATCAAATATGAAGTTTGGGCTTTATATATACATATATTCTGAGCCACAAACCACTGATTATCCTGTGTGATTATTTATCTCTATTTTCCACTATGCTGCAATGAACCCTAGGATCCTGAACCTTGTGGTTTAATGTTTTTTCTTCTTTTTATTGTACAACATACCCACCAATCACACACACTTGACTTAAATTTTTAAAGAAAAATATGTGCATGCATGGCATGGTGTTCATATCTGTAGGAAATTGCTGCATGAATGCAGCAATTTCCTACAGATATGCTGCATTGGGTGCAGGAGAAAATCCCATGGAAGAAGAAATCCGGTGGGGCAAAAATCCCGTGCGGCCAAAAATCCGGTAGGCCCAAAAATCTTGCAGGGTGCAAAAATCCTGTAGGTAAGGAAATCCCATAAAATGAATTTTTATATCAGAAAAACCTCTGTTGAAAACTACAGAAGGCAATGGTATGAAAACAATTACAATTTATCAAAAAAGTCTAAATGCAGTTATATAGTGATATTTCATTTTCATCTTTATTAATCAAAATAAAGTATATCATGAAGGGAATATAAAAAAAAAACATTTATAAAAAGTCCACAAGTTTTCAAATCTACAAGATTTCCACCCAAATTGATGCAAGTTCATTACTTCAGAAGACAAAGTTGAGCTGTGAAATTCATTGGAAACATGCACAGTTTATATCCAAAACAATACAGCAGTGATGAAGGTTCCATACTCATGGGGATATTTGTGCCTACCGGATTTTTGGCTGAACGAGATTTTCGGGCCGCGGGATTTTTTTATCCTACCAGAGTTTATCGTCGAGCCCCTGCATCTATTTCCTGAAAATAATTCTCATCTTGAATGAGGAAGGTACCCGAACAAAAGCCCCCCCCCCCCCCCTGACAAAAGCTCCCCTTAGGTCAAAAGCCCCCCCCCCCCCCCTGAGAAGGGCTGCTTGGTCTCATTATTCCTCAATGTTGGTGGCCCTGAGAAGGGCTGCTTGGTTTCATTAGTCCTCAAAATGACTGTTAAATAATCATCTTCAAAATTGCCTTCTGCAGCCTCTTCCTCAGTGTCACTGATGCTCTCAATGTCATTTTCTTCTCAATGTGGCCCTCTTATCTCATCTCCTTCTTCATTAGCACATTTCCAGCACCTAGTACTGGCATTTGTGCTCTTAACCATGAATAAATAGCCATTGTAGTATGCCTTTTCACCACCCTTCTGATTTTTGATGATCTGAAGTGCACCAGCCATTGGATCAACAAGGTGAACTGTAGATTTTGCAGAAGTCAGCAAGTGATGATGCTTTGACATTCAAAGAATCACTGATGACCACTGCAGGTGAGTAATCCCTTTATATACTCAACTTACAAACACAGTGGTACTTGGCCTTGTTGATGCTTTGACATTCAAAGAATCACTGATGACCACTGCAAGTGAGAAATCCCTTTATATACTCAACTTACAAACATATTGGTACTTGGCCTTGTGCTGGGCCTGCTGGGAAAAGTTGCAGCTTACCATCAAGAGTTATGTAATCCCCAATATTTGCACCAAGGGGGCTTTGGCAGGGGGGGCTTTTGACCTAGGGGGGCTTTTGGCAGGGGGGTTTTTGGTGGAAGGTATACAATTTTGAAAATGAATCATGCCATTATTCTAGATGAAAACCCCAATTTTCCAACATAAGACAAAATGAAGTGAGGCTGGGAAGTGGAATTCTGGTGTCATGGGAGTTTGGTTTTTGTCTGGAATAATTCTTTAGAAGCTCAGAAATGCTTTCCAACTTCAAAAAAATGAAATATTTTCAAACTATAATTATTTGAGAGCAGCACATGGAAGAGGGAACAATTTGCAAAAATATTTTTATCAGTTTGAAAAGACAATAGGTGCATTTCCAATTTGCTTAATACAATATGTTTCATAGCCAGACCAAATGTCACTGAAATTAGAAATTGGACACTCTTCATCAAATTTTTGAGTGAGTTTGAAAAAAAAACCAATTGCACCGTGATATCTCATTGCGGAAGAAATGTTTCAGAAGATTGAAAATCGCTGTTATTTTTTTTCTGAATCACCCTCTATAAATGTGTCTTCATAAAAATGCAGATGTCATCATCATCTCAAGACAACGTGACCAATAAATACCTTCTCCCCGGTGATCACGCAAATAATTCTTGCAATCATGACCCAGAAGATAATTCACAATAATCCATTCAAACTCGAGCATACACAACAATGTGCGCATATCAATAAGGAAGCAAGCACAAAAAGCGCCCCATGAAACCCAAAATTACCCAGCCATCAAATTCACATCACGGGGGTGCGATTGATTGACTTAATTCACTCACTTTACTCCCTTCCCAATCCATAAAAAAGAATTGCGGGTTGTCACGCATAGAGGAAGCGGAATTTTCAGAAAATGCCGCGATTTTTCTCAAAACTCCTGCGACGCTTCGACAGAGTTGAAGCTTATGATATTTGGAAAAAAAAGAACATGAAAAATATGATATCCTCAGCAGCCGTGTTGCTTTTCTTGCTGGTTTTTCCTATGATGAAATCAGTTCAAGGTTTTTTAAACATCTCCTCGTTGCTGCCACAAGAAATTGACAAAAGTTGTCTGGAAAGAATGTTGCCTTCTTTCCACGCCAGAGGGCTAATCACTGATGCCGTTTTCATCGGCCAAGAAAACATAAGACGATTTTTCGCCTCTGAAAATTCAATGGCACCCTTCCGAGAAATAATCCACGCCGTGCAAGTTTTCTCGGAATTCAACGCTACGAAAACAATGGGAACGTCTTCGAGGAAACAATCAGTTTTAGCACTCGTGGCTTCCAGTGAAATCGAAATTGAGACCTTTCTTTTTCCTGTGAATTGGGAAAAAAGCACTTTGATGTGGAACGGAGTGAAGAAAAACTTCAAACGCTTCGCAAAGGTTGTGGCATTCGTGGAAAAGTCGATTTCAGGGAAATCGCCCGAGAAGTTCGAGAAAATCGTCAAGTCTGTGAATTCCCAACTCGCACCGAATAAATTCTACGTCGTGACGATGACAAACAACGAAGACGAGAAGAATTCTCGGTGCGAAATTCGCCACGTTTGCCTTCATTGTTGTGCGAATGGGAAAACTTGCGTGGTTCAGTTGAAACGCCTGAATATTTTTCCGCGGAAAAACGAGCTGGACTTTAGAGGCACGCAGTTGCGAACAGTGTGTTACAATTATTTCAAAAATTGTTGGAAAGTCGGTCCCGCGTCGTTTGATGATGTTGGAACCTTCGATGGGTCGGATTACAGACTGTTGAGAATTTTGGAAGACAGCCTGAATTTCACGACTGTCATCAAAGTACCGCCTGCGTCCGAAGTGCCGGGAATCGTGCTGCCGAATGGAACAGCAACCGGTGTCTTGGGTGAGCGAATTGGACTCATATCCTTTATTTTTGAAAATAGTAAACTTTATTAACACGTGTTTAATGATTAACATGAATCCTTTCTCGGCGTTAATGTAGTGTCATCAGAAAAATTCCCACAACAACTTGTGAAGGACCACTCAAGTAGCAACAACTCGCACATCAAATATTTGCTTTTCAAATCTTACAGACATTACCACCTTTAACGCATTCCAGTATGATTATTTGGTTAATTGTACTTCCTGACTTCTTGCTACTCAACTGAAATTCTTAAACCACCTTCACATTTCTCATCACTGGGAAACAGAAGTAACAAAGTTCTAGATTTCAACATTTCTAGAATCAGAATTTTTTTCTGGAAATAATTTTTGTTTGGGTGGATTCTCTCTGCAAAAATGTCTTTCACAATATTTTTTTCTCTTAGGTCACAGAACAGTTCACCATGTGACCATAATGTGAAATGAATGCAAAACTTTTCGCAGAGAACCTCTATAACATGTTGAAGAACCCTTCTTTGGCCAAAGAAAAATTCCTGTTGCAGAAACAATAATGGGTGCAATTTCAGACACTTTGAGCATCTTTAAACTGAAAAATCATTGCCAAAATTTCGAAAAAAAGGTCAAGATATACAGATGCTTCTCCAAGATATACCAAAAATTGAAAAAAATTAATTTTTCTAAATGTTGACATCTCTTGAATCAATGAGCTGGCACAGTGACAATTTGGGTTGTTCTGATGATGCTGGTCCATGTGTCAATTGGCTTCTATGTGTTTTTATGCCCCCAATCTATTCTGGGGGTGGTCATAAGCAACATGAAGGACTTCTGCTGGATCCCAGTAAATTTGGCTCAACTGTTGAGGGGCCAATTTATCAGGGCATGGCATGTAAAAATGATCTATTCCAAAAACTTTGAATTTTTCAAGGAGAAATGAATTTCTAAAGATGAGAAAAAACCCATGAGAATTTTGCTTGTATCAGGCAAGTTTGTCACAGGTCTTCTGCCTGTTTGCTTTGGTGGACTCAGAGGCAGTAAAGCATCAAATTCTTGTGTTTTTTGGGTAATTCTGTCAATCATACAAATGATGGACCCTCACAACTTTCCAAGGGGACATTGGCATGCCCTTCAGAAACATAATCCCAAAGTCATTAAAATTTTGGGATCAATAAATTATGTCAAAAACAAGACTCAAGAATCAGCTCAGCAATAATTCTTCACAAACACTCCAATTTATGAACAAAACCTGGCACAATGTCTGCTTATTTTTTCAAGGTTTTGGCATGATTTGTGTACAGTATAGCTAGACTTCTTTAAGCTCTTTGCTTTCTGAGCTTTTTCTGATATAGAAAGGTCAAATTCTGTGTGGTCATCTTTTGCCCTGTTTCTTATGCATCTTCAAACTGAGAAAACAATTTTATTCCATTCTGGGGACTTCTTTCCCTATTT